>JAACNH010001208.1:0-92673 GCA_019447015.1 Hymenochirus boettgeri
TCATAGCGTACTACTAACAACCGTAAGGAAATTTGTATTCCCCTAATATTCTATACACAGTTATACAGTATCTCTATATACCTACACAATACTTTCTCTATAGTACGTACTACTAACAACCTGTAAGGAAATTGGTTATTCACCCCTAATATTCTATACACAGTTATACAGTATCTCTCTATACCTACACAATACTTCTCTATAGTAGCTACTACTAACAACCTGTAAGGAAATTGGTTATCCACCCCTAAATTCGATACACAGTTATACAGTATCTCTATATACCTACACAATTACTCTCTATTAGTAGCGATACTTACTACAACCTGTAAGGAAATTGGTTATTCACCCCTAAATTCTATACACAGTTATACAGTATATCTATATACCTACACAATACTTCTCTATAGTAGCGTACTACTAACAACCTGTAAGGAAATTGTTATTCACCCTAATATTCTATACACAGTTATACAGTATCTCTATATACCTACACAATACTCTATAGTAGCGTATTTCGAAGACACAGGTTTGTTTTGGGATATACTCAGAATAGGACAATAGCCTATAAATGATTTTATATCATTTATTAAAAAGTTGTTAAAAATAGTGCATAAAATATAAAGAAAAAATAAAATAAATCACTGAAACATAAAGCTGGATAACACAAGTGAGGGTAGAATTGGGTAAAAGAAGAAATACTTAGAGATAATTGGCATCTGAATAGTCCATGAGAAGAGTCCAGAACTTGATAATCCAATTTAAGGGAAAATAATGGTCCAAATGATAAGTCCTGCTGTAAGCCAATATGGTCCGTCCAGTTGGCTAGATGTTATTGAGATGTTATTGTAGATGTTATGACGAACTCTTTGGGATGAGACCAATTCCTTTTTATCCTTTCTTCAGAAAATGGGAGTGGTCTGTTCCCTAGAGGGGTGGACTTGGTTCTGCCCCAGAAGGTGAAGGTTGGTTCCAAGTTTTGGAGGGAATTTCCAAATATCAAACTCCCCCCAGTCCATAATCCATGAAACCACCACATGTCCCATTCAAAATAATATCATGATGGTTACTAACTAATTTTTTCCAACAGAACAAGACCAAATACGACCTATCTGGGATATCTAGGCCTAAGAAGGATAATACCAGTTTGGCTCGGGCTATGATATTGTGTCAGGTCTCTATAAATGTAGAATTAATTTAAGGATACACTGGGGTTATTTATGAAAACCTGAAATAATTCTACATCCGGAATTATTAAGGAATATGAATGACCTTTCATCTGCCTGTTGTTTCTGTCAATTCTCTACTAGGAGATTCTCTGCTAGTTCTGGTGTCTCTTTGTCTGGGACATTGTTGTTTATTATGGGGAATTCCACTTGCCCATTTGAAGTCAGACCTCTGCTAAGTCAGCTAATTTAACACCAAATGGCCCTGGTTGGGAAAACATGAATTAACTCTGCGAGTACCAGAGCAGTGAAACAAGTGGGAGCTACATGCTGCTTGATCATGCCATTAGGGTGAAATAATTGAAAATTTGGGGGTTGCCAATTTCAGATATTGTCTATGGCGTTTTACATTGAATACCTGTTCGTCACAGTATAGATTTCATATACTGTGCTGCTTACCAGATAGGTGGGATATAGGTGACATATAAATAGATAGACAGACAGACAGACTTAGATAGATGATATATAGATAGATAGACCGATAGATGATAGATAGATAGATAGATAGATAGATAGATGCTAGAGAGTGAGCGATAGATAGATAGATAGATAGATAGATAGATAGTTATATAGATAGATGATAAATAGGTGACAGATAGATAGATAGATAGATAGATAGATAGATAGATAGATGGCAGATAGATAGATAGACCGATAGATGATAGATAGATAGATAGATAGATAGATAGATAGATAGATAGATAGATAGATAGATAGATTTACAGAGTTAGATAGATAGATATATTGATAGAAAGATAGACAGATAGATAGATAAATAGATAGATGATAGATAGATAGACATACAGACAGTGATAGATAGATAGATAGATAGATGGATGATAGATAGATATATAGATGATAGATAGATAGATGGATAGACAGACAGATAGTTAGATAGACAGACAGTTATATATAGAGAGTAAGATAGATGATAGATAGGTGACAAATAGGTGATAGATAGATAGATTATAGATTGATAAATGATAGACGATAAATAGGTGACATATAGATAGACAGACAGACAGACAGATAGAGTTAGATAGATAGATGACATATAGATAGATAGACAGACAGAGATAGATGATAGATAGATAGATTGAGTTAGTTAGATAGATAGATAGATGACATATAGATAGATAGACAGAGATAGATGATAGATAGATAGATTGAGTTAGTTAGATATATAGATAGATAGATATAAAGATATATGATAGATAGATAGATAGATGATAGATAGAGATATATAGAAAGATAGAGAGAGAGATAGATAGATAGACAGACAGACAGATTAATAGATAGATGATCGATAGGTAGGTAGATAGATAGATACACTGAGTTAGATAGATTATAGATAGATAGATAGATAGATACACAGAGTTAGATCGATAGATATATAGATAGATAGATTGAGTTAGATAGATAGATAGATAGATAGGTGACAGATAGATAGATATATAGATAGATATATAGGTGATAGATAGATAAATGGCAGATATATAGACCGATAGACAGATAGATGATAGATAGATAGAGAGATAGATAGATAGATAGATCAATAGAAAGATAGACAGGTAGATAGATAAATAGATAGATAGATAAATAGATTGATAGATGATAAATAGACAGACAGTGGTAGAAAGATAGATAGATAGATAGATAGATAGATAGATAGATAGATAGATAGATAGATAGATAGATAGATAGGTGATAGATAGATAAATGGCAGATATATAGACCGATAGACAGATAGATGATAGATAGATGGAGAGATAGATAGATAGATAGATAGATAGATAGATAGATAGATAGATAGATAGATCAATAGAAAGATAGACAGGTAGATAGATAAATAGATAGATAGATAAATAGATTGATAGATGATAAATAGACAGTGGTAGAAAGATAGATAGATAGAGATACACAGAGTTGGAAAGATAGATGATAGATAGATAGACAGAGTTAGATAGATAGGCAGACAGTTAGTTATATGGATAGATAGATAGATAGATACACAGAGTTAGATAGATGATAGATAGATAGTTATATAGGCATACAGAGTTAGTTATTTAGATAAATAGATAGATGATAGATAGTTATCTAGATAGATAGACAAAGTTAGATAGATGATAGATAGACAGTTAGTTGGATAGATAGATGATAGATAGATACAGTTAGATAGAGACAGTTAGCTATATAGAGTTAGATAGACAGACAGATCTTTATGACTGTCTGTCTATTTCTCTATATTTTTATCTGTTTATCACTATCTGTCTGAGTCTTTTTGGCTGTCTCTATTAAGTATCTAGTGGGTGTGGCTTAATCGAGGCAGAGAAAGGGGCATGGCCTTAAAAATTTTGCGACGTGCTGCCCATGGAGTGCCCTGATCTTCTTCGACCCTAGAGACACCCCTGGTTAATAAGATATTTCATGTCCCTGGTCCATGGCTTTGGCTTGTTCATTTACATTGTAACCAGACGTCACATCTGGAAGTGAAAGTCATTGGAATGTAAAGAGACAGTCCAGATACAAGACAATGGGTTCTAGTTACACTTACTGTAGCACACAGGGGTGGTACCACACCCTTCCTTTGGGATGGACAGTATTTGTTTCTATATTCTCTAGCCTTTGTCTGTGTAAGGGGAATCAGTAGACCACCTGCTGTGGATGCTCCAGACAAATCCATTTCCTTGCATTGTAAATGAGTTTCTTTGTGAAAATTCCCAAACCTTTTCCTGACAGGGGGAATGTATTGGGATCAGTAAATATCCAATAGGATTTTAACAAAACATAGAATTATTATGGGCGGTTACATCTTCATCCAATCCAAATCCTCCTCCTAGTGTATAAATAAGAAAGACAGGAGACCCTTCAGAGATCTCTAATGTAGAGAATCCTGGACGTAGCAGATCACAAGGGATCCCCACGATATAACAGGGTAACTATGTTTGATGGGCACTTTATAATATTTATGTTTAACATTTTATGGATTAGTTTGTAATGATTGTTTGTTAGTTTTCCTTATAAGAAAATATAAATAGTGAATGTAATTTGTTTATTAAACTCTCTAGATATTACCCAATACATTTCTGTTATTTAGTTCAACTCATTGCAATAGAATCCTCATTATAGGTGGGATATTTCTACTTCTCATTCAGTGATTTGTTATGTGCAGACTTACAAATGTATACATATTATATATTTACTGATACAGTATATCAGTTTATTACCCGGTGTCTTTTTACCTGGAATATTGGTCTTGAGCTGGTCAGTGTGTACCAGCCATAACAATAAAATTTACAAATGAAAATAGTACCCAGGATATATATGTAACAGGGTGACTATATAGGAGATAATATCCAGGATATTATATGTAACAGGGTGGCTATATAGGAGATAATATCCAGGATATTATATGTAACAGGGTGGCTATATAGGAGATAGTACCCAGGATATTATATGTAACGGGTGGCTATATAGGAGATAGTACCCAGGATATTATATTGTAACAGGGTGGCTATATAGGAGATAGTACCCAGGATATTATATGTAACAGGGTGGCTATATAGGAGATAGTACCCAGAATATTATATGTAACAGGGTGGCTATATAGGAGATAGTACCCAGGATATTATATGTAACAGGGTGTCTATATAGGAGATAATACCCAGGATATTATATGTAACAGGGTGACTATATAGGAGATGGTACCCAGGATATATATGTAACAGGGTGGCTATATAGGAGATAATACCCAGGGTATTATATGTAACAGGATGGCTATATAGGAAATAATACCCAGGATATTATATATAACAGGGTGGCTATATAGGAGATAATACCCAGGATATTATAGTAACAGTGTGGCTATATAGGAGATAATACCCAGGATATTATATGTAACAGGGTGGATATATAGGAGATAGTACCCAGGATATTATATGTAACAGGGTGACTATATAGGAGATGGTACCCAGGATATTATATGTAACAGGGTGGCTATATAGGAGATAATACCCAGGAATTATATGTAACAGGGTGGCTATATAGGAGTAATACCCAGGAGATTATATATGTAACAGGGTGACTATATAGGAGATGGTACCCAGGAGATTATATGTAACAGGGTGGCTATATAGGAGATAATACCCCGGGTATTATATGTAACAGGATGGCTATATAGGAAATAATACCCAGGATATTATATATAACAGGGTGGCTATATAGGAGATAATACCCAGGATATTATATGTAACAGTGTGGCTTATAGGAGTAATACCCAGGATATTATATGTAACTGGTGGATATATAGGAGATAATACCCAGGATATTATATATAACAGGGTGGTTATATAGGAGATAGTAACCAGGATATTATATGTAACAGGGTGGCTATATGGGGATAGTACCCAGGATATTATATATAACAGGGTGGCTATATAGGGGATAGTACCCAGGATATTCTATGTAACAGGTTGGCTATATAGGAGATAATACCCAGGATATTATATATAACAGGGTGGCTATATAGGAGATAATACCCCAGGAATTATATGTAACAGGGGGCTATATAGGAGAAATACCAGGATATTATAGTAACAGGGTGGATATAGGAGATAGTACCCGGATATTATATGTAACAGGGTGGCTATATAGGAGATAGTACCCAGGATATTATATGTAACAGGGTGGCTATATAGGAGATAGTACCCAGGATATTATATGTAACAGGGTGGCTATATAGGAGATAGTCCCAGGATATTATATGTAACAGGGTGGCTATATAGGAGTAGTACCCAGGATATTATATGTAACAGGGTGGCTATATAGGAGATAGTACCCAGGATATTATATGTAACAGGGTGGCTATATAGGAGATAGTACCCAGGATATTATATGTAACAGGGTGGCTATATAGGAGATAGTACCCAGGATATTATAGTTAACAGGGTGGCTATATAGGAGATAGTACCCAGGATATTCTATGTAACAGGGGGGATATATAGGAGATAATACCCAGGATATTATATGTAACAGGGTGGCTATAGAGGAGATGGTACCCAGGATATTATATGTAACAGGGTGGCTATATAGGAGATAATACCCAGGATATTATATGTAACAGGGTGGCTATATAGGAGATAATACCCAGGTATTATGTAACGGGTGGCTATATAGGAGATAATACCAGGATATTAATGTAACAGGGTGGCTATATAGGAGATATACCCAGGATTATATGTAACAGGGTGGCTATATAGGAGATAGTACCCAGGATATTATATGTAACAGGGTGGCTATATAGGAGATGGTACCCAGGATATTATATGTAACAGGGTGGCTATATAGGAGATGGTACCCAGGATATATATGTAACAGGGTGGCTATATAGGAGATGGTACCCAGGATATTATATGTAACAGGGTGGCTATAGAGGAGATGGTACCCAGGATATTATATGTAACAGGGTGGCTATATAGGAGATAATACCCAGGATATTATATGTAACAGGGTGGCTATATAGGAGATAATACCAGGATATTATATGTAACAGGGTGACTATATAGGAGATGGTACCCAGGATATTATATGTAACAGGGTGGTATATAGGAGATAATACCCAGGGTATAATGTAACAGGATGGCTATAAGGAAATAACTACAGGATATTATATATAACAGGGTGGCTATATGGAGATAATACCCAGGATATTATATGTAACAGTGTGGCTATATAGGAGATAATACCCAGGATATTTATTAACAGGGTGGATTATAGGAGATAGTACCCAGGATATTATATGTAACAGGGTGATATAGGAGATGGACCCAGGATATTATATGTAACAGGGTGGCTATATAGGAGATAATACCCAGGATATTATATGTAACAGGGTGACTATATAGGAGATGGTACCCAGGATATTATATGTAACAGGGTGGCTATATAGGAGATAGTACCCAGGGTATTATATGTAACAGGATGGCTATATAGGAATAATACCCAGGATATTATATATAACAGGGTGGCTATATAGGAGATAATACCCAGGATATTATAGTAACAAGTGTGGCTATATAGGAGATAATACCCAGGATATATATGTAACATGGTGGATATATAGGAGATAATACCCAGGATATTATATAAACAGGGTGGTTATATAGGAGATGTAACCAGGATATTATATGTAACAGGGTGGCTATATAGGGGATAGTACCCAGGATATTATATATAACAGGGTGGCTATATAGGGGATACCAGGATATTCTATGTAACAGGTTGGCTATATAGGAGATAATACCCAGGATATTATATATAACAGGGTGGCTATATAGGAGATAATACCCAGGATATTATATGTAACAGGGTGGCTATTTATATGTAACAGGGTGGCTATATAGGAGATAATACCCAGGATATTATATGTAACAGGGTGGCTATATAGGAGATAGTACCCAGGGTATTATATGTAACAGGGTGGCTATATAGGAGATAGTACCCCGGGTATTATAGTAACAAGGTGGATATATAGGAGATAGTACCCAGGATATTATATGTAACAGGGTGGCTATATAGGAGATAATACCCAGGATATTATATGTAACAGGGTGGATATATAGGAGATAATACCCAGGATATTATATGTAACAGGGTGCTGTATAGGAGTAACTACCCAGGATATTATATGTAACAGGGTGGCTATATGGGAGATAATACCCAGGATATTACAGCAACAGGGTGGCTATATGGGAGAATACCCATGATATTATATGTAACAGGGTGGCTATATAGGAGATAATACCCAGGATATTATATGTAACAGGGTGGCTATATAGGAGATGGTACCCAGGATATTATATGAACAGGGTGGCTATATAGGAGATAATACCCAGGATATTATATATAACAGGGTGGATATATAGGAGATGGTACCCAGGATATTATATAATAAGAAAGGAGGGGTATGTATGTTTAACAAGAGTTGAAGATGAATTTAAAGATGGAATAGCTGGGGTATAAATGATAAGCCAGAGACAATATGGATGGGGCTGTGTATGGGAATTAAGAAGGGGGTTAAATTAACTGTAGATGTAATTGGGTGGGGCTGGGAGTGACCCAGTGATCTTGGTTCCCATTGGTACCAATGATAAAGTTAGAGAATGAGGAGAGATCCTTTAGGGACTTCCAAGAGTTAATCTGGGTACACACAGTACAGATCTTGGAAAGATGACAGACAGGATCTGGAAGACACAGTCCCGAGCATTCTCCCTCTACACAGATGGTATTGGGGATTTACGTTAGTGTGTGTACCTAGCTTTAGGGGTCAAGTTAACAGTAACTCTGGTAGTATTTCCAGTACACTACTGCAGCCACGTGCTATACTAGGGAGACAAAGGACTTTTCATTCGCCTACAGGCTTTTGAGTAGGGACGAGTGCACCTTACTGATTATGGTACAGCGGTTTTGGTGAAGATGGTTAGAGGGTTGGAGAAGTTATTAAACTAGGTTGGGGGATTATAACTACACTGGGGCATTTAGAGTAAGAAATCGGGGTTAATATGATAATGGAGGGAGGAGAGGAGAGAAGCATTAAGAACATTAAGGATAGGGAGGAATGTAAGTGTGTAATATGTAAATGAGAATCTATAATGTATGGTTACAAATACAAAATGTCTGTCTGGAAACAGGGGAACTAGAACAATAGGTTTAGAGGAAAAGCTTGGCAGTAAATTAGGAAGGATCTCTTTGTTTAGACATGATCGAGTAAATAAGAAAGGAGGAAAACATTATTGGCCTCTTTATAATATAGCGATAAATAATTAAAAATAGCAAAATAAAGCAAAGTGTTCTGGTAATGAATTGGCAAAAATATGGTTAATATAAAAATGTCCCTTTATTTTATTCTTCTAGGAATTGATTCAGTAACGGGAGAGTTGTTCTCTAAAATGTCTATCAAGTCCGAACACCAGAACAATCAAGGTCCAGAATCCAATGGTTCCCCTAATACACTGGGTACAGCCAAGGAAATATATCCCAAGAGATCACCCAACCATCCACACAGGGAATTCACATAGAATCCACACAGGAGAAAAACCCTTTTCATGTACACAATGTGGAAAAGAATTCTCTCGCAAGATTATCTTCAAAACACACAGCGAGTCCACACAGGGGAAAAACCCTTTTTGTGTGCAGAATGTGTGGAAAGAATTTCTCAAAAGTCTAACCTTCAAATACAAGCGAATCCATACAGGGGAGAAACCCTTTCCATGTACAGAATGTGAAAAAAGCTTTACTTGTAAGCCAGCCCTTCTTTCAAACCAGCGACTCTCCACACAGGACAAAAATCCTTTTCATGTACAAAATGTGATAAAAAATTCTCTCACAAATACAGCTTCAAAAACAACCAGCGAATCCACACAGGACAAAAACCCTTTCATGTACAGAATGTGGAAAACAATTCTTTGAAAATAACCAACTTCAAATACACCAGCGAATCCACAAGGAGAAAAACCCTTTTCATGTACAGAATGTGGGAAACAATTCTCTCAAAATTCCCACCTTAAAAACCACCAGCAAATCACACAGGGAAAAAACCATTTTCATGTTACGAATGTGAAAAAAGATTTACTTCTAAGCGAGTCCTTCTTTCACACTATAGAATCCACACAGGAGAAAAACCCTTTTCATGTACAGAATGTGGGAAGAATTCTCTAACAAGGGCACCCTTCAAAGACACCAGAAAATCCACACAGGGGGAAAACCCTTTTCATGTACAGAATGTGGGAAAGAATTCTCTAACAGAGCCACCAAGACACCAGGAAATCCAACAGGGGAAAAACCTTTTCATGTACAGAATGTGGAAAAGAATTTTCTAACAAGAGCCACCTTCAAAGACACAGCGAATACACAGGGAAAAACCCTTTTCATGTACAGAATGTGGGAAAGAATTTCTTAACAAGAGCCACTCAAAAACACCAGCGAATCCACACAGGGGAAAAACCATTTTCATGTACAGAATGTTGGAAAGAATTCTCTTACAAGAGCTCTTTTCAAATACACCAGAGAATCCACACAGGGGAAAACCCTTTTCATGTACAGAATGTGGGAAAGAATTCCCTCTCAAGAGCACCCTTCAAAAACACCAACGAACCCACACAGGGGAGAAACCCTTTCATGTACCGAATGTGGGAAAGAATTCTCTCAGAAGGGCACCCTTCAAATACACCAGCGAATCCACACAGGGGAGAAACCTCTCTTATTTGGAGAAATTAGGAATAATCTCTTTACATTAGTCTTTTCTCACACAGGGACAAATATTTCTGAAAATGGTTTATTAAAAATAATCTGATAATTAGTGAATAATGTCAGATCTGAGACTTTCCCCATTTTATTTTGCAGTGAAAGAAACATTATAAAGTACATGGCAGATTGTCATTACATGAGATGACTACACATCCTAGACATGTACCATACAGTATCTGTACTGTGGACAGATTTAGTTCTGTGTCTGTTAATTAACTATATACAATAACTTTATGTGATCAATATTTAATGAGTCCGGTTTAACTTACTTTTTAGAGGCATCTCAAACCCGTCTCCCACATCCAAACTTTCTAATCACCAATTATAATAAATGTGTATAATAATAACTGTGTATGATGTGGGGGCCACAGTGGTAAACCTCGGGCCCTGCGCTTGATTGATGAGATGTTTCCATCTGTAGCTATATAAAGGTATGTTACACTATATAAACACTCACCGGTTCGTTGGGGGGTCCAGGTACCTCCAGCCCAGACCTTCACTTGGGTAAAAACTGAGGTTAGTAGAGACAAACAATAGCATGGAAGCAATGCACACTGGGACAGCTACACACCAGGACCAGATAAAAGAGATTCTTTATTTTCTTTATTTAGAACAGCAGGTTCCACTCGACATGTGTTTCCAGCAATCTCTCGTTATTAATCGTAGGCACATGTAACAAACGTCATGTCTGGATTTAAATACCAGTATTCCAACCACCAATAAAATCAATGACATATTTACCCTATATGTGACAAAATAAAACAGATAATACATGTGACTACAAAATCACTATAAAGGGAATCTCCACTGGTAAAACCTCTTTTTGGTATTGGGTTTTATTGAAGAACAGGAGGTAAAGGAGCTGTGTCCTACCTCCCGTCCTTCAATAAAACGTTCAGGAGCTGGGAACGGAGTTACAGAACTTACCCGATCTCTCCTCCTTAGTGTACATGAATATAGTGTACTTAGTTCATCAGGACCAGTCAGAGGATGGTTTAGCAGTGGAGATATCACTAATTATATATCTACCAATAGTCTATATAAATTTAATATTAAAGAATGAACTATAAAGATCACTAATCTAATATGGATAAAGGGTATATAAAGATCACTAATCTAATATGGATAAAGGGTATATAAAGATGACTAATCTAATATGGATAAAGGGTGTATAAAGATCACTAATCTAATATGGATAAAGGAATATAAAGATCACTAATCTAATATGATAAAAGGATATATAAAGATCACTAATCTAATATGGATAAAGGGATATAAAGATCCTAATCTAATATGGATAAAGGGTAATAAAGATCAATAATCTAATATGGATAAAGGGTAAAAAGATCCCTAATCTAATATGGATAAAGGGATATAAAGATCCCTAATCTAATATGGATAAAGGGTATATAAAGATCACTAATCTAATATGGATAAAGGGTATATAAAGATGACTAATCTAATATGGATAAAGGGTATATAAAGATCCCTAATCTAATATGGATAAAGGGTATATAAAGATCACATATACATATGGATAAAGGGTATATAAAGATCCCTAATCTAATATGGATAAAGGTTATAAAGAAATAATCTAATAGATAAAGGATATATAAGATCACTAATCTAATATGGATAAAGGGTATATAAAGATCACTAATCTATATGGAAAGGGTATAAAGATCAATAATCTATATGGATAAAGGGTATATAAAGACCATAATCTAATATGGATAAAGGGTATATAAAGATCCCTAATCTAATATGGATAAAGGGTATATAAAGAATACTACTAGATAAAGGGATTATAAAGATGACTAATCTAATATGGATAAAGGGTATATAAAGATCCTAATCTAATATGGATAAAGGGTATATAAAGATCAATAATCTAATATGGATAAGGGTATATAAAGATCACTAATCTAATATGGATAAAGGGTATTAAAGATCCTAATCTAATATGGATAAAGGGATATAAAGATCACTAATCTAATATGGATAAAGGGTATATAAAGATCACTAATCTAATATGGATAAAGGTATATAAAGATGACTAATCTAATATGGATAAAGGGTATATTAAGATGACTAATTCTAATATGGATAAAGGGATATAAAGATCACTAATCTAATATGGATAAAGGGTATATAAAGATCACTAATCTAATATGGATAAGGGTATATAAAGATACTAATCTAATATGGATAAAGGGTATATAAAGATGACTAATCTAATATGGATAAAGGGTATATAAAGATGACTAATCTAATATGGATAAAAGTATATAAAGATCACTAATCTAATATGGATAAAGGGTATATAAAGATAACTAATCTAATATGGATAAAGGGTAATAAAGAGTACTAATCTAATATGGATAAGGGTATATAAAGATACTAATCTAAATGGAAAGGGTAATTAAAGATGACTAATCTAATATGGATAAAGGGAATATAAAGATCACTAATCTAATATAGATAAAGGGTATATAAAGATGACTAATCTAATATGGATAAAGGGTATATTAAGATGACTAATCTAATATGGATAAAGGGAATAAAAGATCACTAATCTAATATGGATAAAGGGTATATAAAGATAACTAATCTAATATGGATAAAGGGTATATAAAGATCACTAATCTAATATGGATAAAGGGTATATAAAGATGACTAATCTAATATGGATAAGGGTATATTAAGATGACTAATCTAATATGGATAAAGGGAATATAAAGATCACTAATCTAATATGGATAAAGGGATATAAAGATCAGTAATCTAATATGGATAAAGGATATATAAAGATCACTAATCTAATATGGATAAAGGGTATATAAAGATCACTAATCTAATATGGATAAAGGTATATAAAGATGACTAATCTATATGGATAAAGGGTATATAAGATGACTAATCTAATATGGATAAAGGGTATATAAAGATCACTAATCTAATAGGATAAAGGGTATATAAAGATCACTAATCTAATATGGATAAAGGGTATATAAAATGACTAATTAATATGGATAAGGGTATATAAGATGACTATCTAATATGGATAAAGGGTTTAAAGATCACTAATCTAATATGGATAAAGGGTATATAAAGATCACTAATCTAATATGGAAAAGGGTATATAAAGAGACTAATCTAATATGGATAAAGGGTATATAAAGAGACTAATCTAATATGGATAAAGGGTATATAAAGATGACTAATCTAATATGGAAAAGGTATAAAGATCACTAATCTAATATGGATAAAGGTAGATAAAGAAACTAATCTAATATGGATAAAGGGTATATAAAGATCACTAATCTATATGGATAAAGGGTATATAAGATGACTAATCTAATATGGATAAAGGGTATATTAAGATGACTACAATATGGATAAAGGGAATATAAAGATCACTAATCTAATATGGATAAAGGGTATATAAGATCACTAATCTAATATGATAAAGGGTATATAAAAGATGACTAATCTAATATGGATAAAGGGTATATAAAATGATACATCTAATATGGATAAAGGGTATATAAGATGACAATCTAATATGGATAAAAGGATATAAAGATCACTAATCTAATATGGATAAAGGGTATAATAAAGATAACTAATCTAATATGGATAAAGGGTATATAAAGATCACTAATCTAATAGGATAAAGGGTATATAAAGATGACTATCTAATATGATAAAGGTATATAAGATACTAATCTAAAGGATAAAGGGAATATAAAGATCACTAATCTAATATGATAAAGGGTATATAAAGATGACTAATCTAATATGGATAAAGGGTATATTAAGATGACTAATCTAATAGGATAAAGGGATATAAAGATCACATCTAAATGGATAAAGGGTATATAAAGATAACTAATCTAATATGGATAAAGGGTAATAAAGATCACTAATCTAATATGGATAAAGGGTATATAAAGATGACTAATCTAATATGGATAAGGGTATATAAGATGACTAATCTAATATGGATAAAGGGATAAAGATCACTATCAATCATGGATAAGGGTATATAAAGATTCACTAATCTAATATGGATAAAGGGTATATAAAGATACTAATCTAATATGGATAAAGGGATATAAGATCACTATCTAATTGGATAAGGGTATATAAAGATGACTAATCTAATATGGATAAAGGGTATATAAAGATAATCTAATATGGATAAAGGGTGTATAAAGATCACCAATCTAATATGGATAAAGGGTATATAAAGATCACCAATCTAATATGGATAAGGGTATATAAAGATCACTAATCTAATATGGATAAAGGGTATATAAAGATCACTAATCTAATATGGATAAAGGGTATATAAAGATCACTAATCTAATATGGATAAAGGGTTATAAAGATCACTAATCTAATATGGATAAGGGTAATAAAGATCACAAATCTAATATGGATAAAGGGTATATAAAGATCACTAATCTAATAGGATAAAGGGTATATAAAGATCACTAATCTAAAGGATAAAGGGATATAAAGATGACTAATCTAATATGGATAAAGGGTATATAAAGATCACTAATCTAATATGGATTAGGGTATATAAAGATCACTATCAAATAGGATAAAGGATATAAAGATCACTAATCTAATATGGATAAAGGATATTAAAGATCACTAATCTAATATGGAAAGGGAATTAAAGATGACTAATCTAATATGGATAAAGGGTATATAAGATACTAATCTAATATGGATAAGGGTATATAAAGATCCTAATCTAATATGGATAAAGGGAATAAAGATCCTAATCTAATATGGATAAAGGGTATATAAAGATCACTAATCTAAATATGGATAAAGGAATATAAGAGATCACTAATCTAATAGGATAAAGGGTTATAAAGATCACTAATATCATATGGATAAAGGGTATATAAGATCCTAATCTAATATGGATAAAGGGTAATAAAGATCATAATCTAATATGGATAAGGGTATATAAAGATCCCTAATCTAATATGGATAAGGGTATATAAAGATCCAATCTAATAGGATAAGGGTATATAAAGATCACTATCTAATATGGATAAAGGGTATATAAAGATCACTAATCTAATATGGATAAAGGGTATATAAAGATCACTAATCTAATATGGATAAAGGGTATATAAGCACTAATCTAATATGGATAAAGGGTATATAAGATACTAATCTAATATGGATAAAGGGTATATAAAGATCACTAATCTAATATGGATAAAGGGTATATAAGAGACTAATCTAATATGGATAAAGGGTATATAAGATGACTAATCTAATAGGATAAAGGGTATATAAGAGACCAATCTAATATGGATAAGGGTATATAAAGATCACTAATCTAATATGGATAAAGGGATATAAGATGACCAATCTAATATGGATAAAGGGTAATAAAGACACTAATCTAATATGGATAAAGGGTATATAAAGATCACTAACTAATATGGATAAAGGGTAATAAAAGATACTAATCTAATATGGATAAAGGGTATATAGATCACTAATCTAATATGGATAAGGGTATATAAGATACTAATCTAATATGGATAAAAAAAGGTATATAAGATGACTAATCTAAATGGATAAAGGGTAATAAAGATCACTATCTAATATGGATAAAGGTTATAAAGATCACTAATCTATATGGAAAAGGGTATTAAGATGACTAATCTAATATGGATAAAGGGTATATAAAGATGACTAATCTATATGGATAAGGGATATAAGATCAATCTAATATGATAAGGTATATAAAGATCTAATCTAATATGGATAAAGGGTTATAAAGATCACTAATCTAATATGGATAAGGGTATATAAAGATCACTAATCTAATATGGATAAAGGGTATATAAAGATGACTAATAATATGGATAAAGGTATATAAAGATCACTAATCTAATATGGATAAAGGGTATATAAAGATGACTAATCTAAATGGATAAAGGGTATATAAAGATGACTAATCTAATATGGATAAAGGGTATATAAAGATGACTAATCTAATATGGATAAAGGGTATATAAAGATCACTAATCTAATAGGATAAAGGGTATATAAAGAGCACTAAAATATGGATAAAGGTTATAAAGATCATAATCTAATATGGATAAGGGTAATAAAGATGAATAAAACTAATATGGATAAAGGGTATATAAAGATGACTAATCTAATATGGATAAAGGGTATATAAGATGACTAATCTAATATGGATAAAGGGTATATAAAGATGACCAATCTAATATGGATAAAGGGTATATAAAGATGACTAATCTAATATGGATAAAGGGTATATAATGATGACCAATCTAATATGGATAAAGGGTATATAAAGATGACTAATCTAATATGGATAAAGGGTATATAAAGATGACTAATCTAATATGGATAAAGGGTATATAAATATCACTAATCTAATATGGATAAAGGGTATATAAAGATCACTAATCTAATATGGATAAAGGGTATATAAAAATCACTAATCTAATATGGATAAAGGGTATATAAGATGACAATCTAATAGGATAAAGGTATATAAATGATATTAATATGGATAAAGGTATATAAGATCACTAATCTAATATGGATAAAGGGTATATAAAGATCACTATCTAATATGGATAAAGGGTATTAAGATGACTAATCAATATGGATAAAGGGTATATAAAGATGACTAATCTAATATGGATAAAGGTATATAAAGATCACTAATCTAATATGGATAAAGGGTTATAAAGATCTAATCTAATATGGATAAGGGTTTAAAAGACTAATCTAATAGGATAAAGGGTTATAAAGATGACTAATCTAATATAGATAAAAGGGTATATAAAGATGATAATCTAATATGGATAAAGGGTATATAAAGATGACTAATCTAATATGGATAAAGGGTATATAAAAGATCTAATCTAATATGGAAAGGGTATATAAAGATACTAATCTAATATGGATAAAGGGTATATAAAGTACTAATCATATGGATAAAGGGTATATAAGATGCTATTAATATGAAAGGGTATAAAAGATCACTAATCTAATATGGATAAAGGGTATATAAAGATGACTAATCTAATAGGATAAAGGGTATATAAAGTCCTAACTAATATGGATAAGGGTATATAAAGATCACTAATCTAATATGGATAAAGGTATATAAAGATGACTAACTAATATGGATAAAGGGAATATAAAGATGACTAATCCATATGGATAAAGGGTATATAAAGATGACTAATCTAATATGATAAGGATATAAGATCACTAATCTAATATGATAAAGGAATATAAAGATCACTAATCTAATATGGATAAAGGGTAATAAAGATCACTAATCTAATATGGATAAAGGTATATAAAGATGACTAATCTAATATGGATAAAGGGTATATAAAGATCACTAATCTATATGGATAAAGGGTATAAAAGATCACTAATCTAATATGGATAAAGGGTATATAAAGATCACTAATGTAATATGGATAAAGGGTATATAAAGATGGCCAATCTAATATGGATAAAGGGTATATAAAGATGACTAATCTAATATGGATAAAGGTATTAAAAGCACTAATCTAATATGATAAGGGATATAAAGATGACTATCTATATGGATAAAGGTATATAAAGATCACTAATCTAATATGGATAAAGGGTATATAAAGATCACTAATCTAATAGGATAAAGGTATATAAAGATACTAATCTAATATGGATAAAGGGATATTAAAGATCACTAATCTAATATGGATAAAGGGTATATAAGATCACTAATCTAATATGGATAAAGGGATATAAAGACACTAATCTAATATGGATAAAGGGTATATAAAGATCACTAATCTAATATGGATAAAGGGAATATAAAGATCACTAATCTAATATGGTAAAGGGTATATAAAGAGACTAATCTAATATGGTAAAGGGAATATAAAGATACTAATCTAATATGGATAAAGGGTATATAAGATGACTAATCTAATATGGATAAAGGGTATATAAGATGACTAATCTAATATGGATAAAGGGTATATAAAGATCACTAATCTAATATGGATAAAGGGTATATAAAGATCAATCTAAATGGATAAAGGGTATTAAAGAGACTAATTAATATGGATAAAGGGTATATAAAGATCACTAATCTAATATGGATAAGGGTATAAAAGATCATATAATATGGATAAAGGGTATATAAAGATCACTAATCTATATGGATAAAGGGTATATAAAGATGACTAATCTAATATGGATAAAGGGATATAAAGATCACTAATCTAATATGGATAAGGGTATATAAAGATACTAATCTAATATGGATAAAGGGTAATAAAGATCACTAATCTAATATGGATAAAGGGTAATAAAGATACATTAATATGATAAAGGGATAAAGACACTAATCTAATATGGATAAAAGGTATATAAAGATCACTAATCTAATATGGATAAAGGGTATATAAAGTGACTAATCTAATATGGATAAAGGGTATATAAGATACTAATCTAATATGGATAAAGGAGTTATAAAGAGCTACTAATATGGATTAAGGGATATAAAGATCACTAATCTAATATGGATAAAGGGTAATAAGATCACTAATCTAATATGGATAAAGGGTTATATAAGATGACTAATCAATATGGATAAAGGGTATATAAAGTTGACTATTACTAGTGATACATGAGTTGCAATTCTATGCATGAAGGTAAGTAGAAAGTTCACTCAACAGAACAACAGGAGATGTCACATCCTACTGAGTGATATATATATAAGAAGAGGTTCTAGACAACACAGCATTTTATCTTCCTATTGGATACGGCACTTAACTTCCTATTAGACAAATGTGATCCATTAGTTATCTAAATTAATCATTTAGTTGATTAGTTTAATAGTAAATATTAACATATTAATGAGTTAATTATTAAATGCTCCATTAAGGTATACATTTAAACATGGATAAAAAGATTAAATTACTATTAAGTTATATATATTGTAGTAATGAATATTAGATTAGGTTATAATAACAGGTTACATCAGTAATAAAGTTCAGACCTTTAGTTACTAACTCATAGATCCATTTACTTCCGTTTTCAATAAAGGAGGAATTTTTCACCTCCTTACTGATAAATGTTTTTACCTTGAATCTTAAGGAAGGTGAGATTCCCCCAATACATTCAAAGAATGTCATTTTTATTTATCACATATCTATGATGTCATCGTATCCTTACTTTCATGGTGTCATAGTCTGCTATAAGCCGCCAAATGCTAGCAGAGGGAGGTGAGTCACTTCATATGCAGTTGGCAAGGGCTGCAAGTTTGGGGAGTGTACTCATTATGGGGGACTTTAATTACCCTGACATTGATTGGTGTAGTGTACTCATTATGGGGGACTTGAATTACCCTGACATTGATTGGTGTAGTGTACTCATTATAGGGACTTTAATTACACTGACATTGATTGGTGTAGTGTACTCATTATGGGGGACTTTAATTACCCTGACATTGATTGGTGTAGTGTACTCATTATGGGGGACTTTAATTACCCTGACATTGATTGGTGTAGTGTGCTCATTATGGGGGACTTTAATTACCCTGACATTGATTGAATAGTGACCATGAAATAGTGGCGTTTGGACTTTGTTATTGAAAGGAAAAGTGCGCTGGGTTAACAAAGACATTTAATTTCAGGAAAGCAAATTTTCCCAGGTTAAAAACAGCTCTTCAGAATGTCAACTGGGATAATGTATTATCAGGTAAAGGTACTGAACAGAAGTCATAGGATAAAGGGAATATAAAGCTCACTAATCCTATATGGATAAAGGGATACTAAAGATGACTCATCTATATGGATAGGTTATAATAGATACTAATCTAATTGGATAATGGAATATAAAGATCACTAATCTAATATGTATACAGTTATATAAAGATCACTATCTAATATGGATAAAGGGTATAAAGATCACTAATCTACTTGATCCGGTATAAAGTACTTAATTATATTGATACCATTAGATCACTAATCTCATATGGATCGGGTATATATGATATCATTTCTAAGGGTATCTATAAGATCACTAATCTAATATGGATAAAGGGAATATAAAGATCACTAATCTAATATGGATAAAGGGTATATAAGATCACTAATCTATATTTGATAAAGGGTATAATAAAGATCACTAAACTACTATGGATAAAGGATATGATCACTAATCTAATATGGAAAGTAATAAAGATACTAATCTAATATGGATAAAGGTTATTAAGATACTAATCTATATGGATAAAGTGAATATACAAGATCACTAATCTACTCTATATGGATAAAGGTTATATTAGAACAATCTAATATGTGATAAAAAGAATATCAAGATCACTAATCTAATTGGATAAGGGTATATAAAGATGACTAATCTATATTGATAAGGTGTATATAAAATGATCTAATCTAATTGATTAAGGGTATATAAAGATCACTAATCTAATATATGATAAAGGGTATATAAAGATGACTAATCTATATGGATAAAGGTATATAAGATCACTAATCTAATATGGATAAAGGGTATATAAGATCACTAATCTACTATGGATAAAGGGTATATAAGTCACATAAACTCTAATATGGATAAAGGTATAATAAAGATCACTAATCTAATATGGATAAAGGGTATATAAAGATCACTAATCTATTATGGATAAGGGAATATAAAGATCACTAATCTAATTGGATCAAGGGTATATAAGATGACTAATCTAATAGGATAAGGGATATAAGATCACTAATCTAATATGGATAAAGGGTATATAAAGATAACTATCTAATATGGATAAAGGGTATATATAAATCACTAATCTAATATGGATAAAGGATATAAAGATCACTAATCTAATATGGATAAAGGGTATATAAATCAACTAATCTAATATGGATAAAGGGTATATAAGATCACTAATCTAATATGGATAAAGGTATATAAAGATCACTAATCTAATATGGATAAAGGGAATATAAAGATCACTAATCTAATATGGATAAAGGAATATAAAGATCACTAATCTATATGGATAAAGGTATATAAAGATCACTAATCTATATGGATAACGGTTATAATAAAATCACTAATCTATATGGATACGGGAATATAAAGATCACTATCTAATATGGATAAAGGGAATATAAAGATCACTAATCTAATATGTAAAGGGTATTAAATACACTACACTAATATGGATAAAGGGAATATAAGATGACTAATCTAATATGGATAAAAGGTAATATAAAGATGACTAATCTAATATGGATAAAGGAATATAAGATGGATACTACTAATAAAGGAATATAAAATACTAATCTAATATGGATAAGGGAATATAAAATCACTAATCTAATATTGGATAAAGGGATATATAAGATGACTAATCTAATATGATAAAGGAATATAAAGATCACTAATCTAATATGGATAAGGGTATATAAAGATGACTAATCTAATATGGATAAAGGGAATATAAAGATCACTATCTAATATGGATAAGGGTAAATAAAGATACTAATCTAATATGATAAAGGATAAAGATACTAACTAATTATGGATAAAGGGTATATAAAGATCACTAATCTAATATGGATAAATGGATATAGTCATATAATAGAAGGATATAAAGATCACTAATCATATGGATAAGGGTATATAAAGATATCAATATGGATAAAGGGATATAAAGATCACTAATCTAATATAGATAAAGGGAATATAAGATCACTAATCTAATATGGATAAAGGTTATATAAGATCACTAATCTAATATGATAAAGGGTAATATAAGATCACTAATCTATTGGGATAAAGGAATATAAAGATCACTAATCTAATATGGATAAAGGGATATATAAGATGACTTAATCTAATATGGATAAAGGGTATATAAAGATCACTAATCTATATTGGATAAGGGTATATAAGATCACTAATCTAATTGGATAAAGGAATAAAGATACTAATCTAATATGGATAAAGGATATAAAGATCACTAATCTAATATGGATAAAGTGTATATAAAGATGCACTAATCTATATATGATAAAGGGAATATAACAAAGATGACTAATCTAGATGGATAAGGAATATAAAGATCTAATCTAATATGGATAGGGGTATATAAAGATGACTAATCTCTAATATGGGATAAAGGTAATATAAAGATCACTAATCTAATATGGATAAAGGGAATTAAAGATACTAATCTAATATGGATAAGGGAATATAAGATGACTAATCTAATATGGATAAGGTATAAAGATACTTCTAATTGGATCAAGGGTATAAAGATCGACTATATCTAATATGGATAAAGGGTATATAAAGATGACTAATCTAATATGGATAAGGGAATATAAGATCACTATCTAATAGGATAAAGTTATAAAGATCACTAATCTAATATGGATAAGGATATAAGATCACTAATCTAATATGGATCAAGGTATATAAAGATCACTAATCTAATATGGATAAAGGGAATATAAAGATCACTAATCTAATATGGATAAGGGTATATAAAGATGACTAATCTAATATGGATAAAGGGTATATAAAAGATCCTAATCTCATGTGGATAAAGGTATATAAGATCACTAATCTAATATGGATAAGGGATATAAGATCACTACTCTAATGTGGATAAGGGTATATAAAGATACTAATCTAAATGTGGATAAATACCTATCTAATGTGGATAAAGGGTATATAAAGATACTAATCTAATATGGATAAAGGGTATATAAAGATCACTAATCTAATATGGATAAAGGATATAAAGAATCACTAATCTATATGGATAAAGGGTATATAAGATGACTAATCTAATATGGATAAAGGGTATATAAAGATCACTAATCTCAATATGGATAAAGGGTATAATAAGATCCTAATCATATGGATAAGGTATATAAAGATGTATCTATTGATAAAGGGTATATAGATCACTAATCTAATATGGATAAAGGGTATATAAGATACTAATCTATATGGATAAAGGGAATATAAAGATCACTAATCTAATTGGATAAAGGGATTATAAAGATGACTAATCTAATATGGTAAAGGGTATATAAAGATGACTAATCTAATATGATCTAAGGGTATAAAGATCACTAATCTAATATGGATAAAGGGTAGATAAAGATCACTAATCTAATATGGATAAGGGAGTATAAGATCACTAATCTAATATGGATAAGGGTATAAAAGATCACTATCTATATGGATAAAGGGTATATAAAGATCACTAATCTAATATGGATAAAAGGGAATATAAGATCACTAATCTAAATGGATAAAGGGTATATAAAGATCACTAATCTAATATGATAAATGTATATATAAGATAACTAATCTTATGGGTAAAGGGTAATTAAAGATCCTAATCTAATATGGATAAAGGGTAATAAAGATCACTAATCTAATATGGTAAGTGAAATATAAGATAACTAATCTATATGGATAAAGGGTATATATAAGATCACTAATCTAATATGGATAAAGGGAATATAAAGATCGCTAATCTAATATGGATAAAGGTTAATAAGATCACTAATCTAATATGGATAAAGGGAATATAAAGATCACTAATCTAATATAGGATAAAGGGATATATAAAGATCACAACTCTAATATGGATAAAGGGTATATAAAGATCACTAATCTAATATGGATAACGGGTATATAAAGATCACTAATCTAATATGGATAAAGTGATATAAAAGATCCCTAATCTAATAGGATAATGTTTATAAAGATGATACCTACTATTGATAAAGGGATATAAATATCACTAATCTATATGGATAAAGGGTATATAACAGATCACTAATCTAATATGATAAAAGGGATATAAAGATCACTAATCTCAATATGGATAAGGGTATATCAAAGATCACTAATCTAATATGGATAAAGGGTATATATAAGATCACTAATCAATAATGGATAAAGGTATATAAATCACTAATCTAATATGGATAAAGGGTATATAAGATAACTAATCTAATATGGATAAAGGGATATAAAATCACTAATCTAATATGAAAAGGGTATATAAAGATCACTAATCTAATATGGAAAAGGATATAAAGATCACTAATCTAATATGGAAAGGATAATAAAGATCACTATCTAATATGGATAAAGGGAATTAAAGATCACTAATCTAATATGGATAAGGGATATAAATGAATAATCATAATTGGATAAAGGTATATATAAGATCACTAATCTAATATGGATAAGGATAATAAAGATCACTAATCTAATATGGATAAAGGGTATATAAAGATCACTATAATCTAATATGGATAAAAGGTGTATATAAAGATCACTAATCTAATATGGATAAAGGAAATCTAGATCACTAATCTAATATGGATAAGGAGATATAAGATGACTAATCTAATATGGATAAAGGGTATAATAAAGATCACTAATCTAATATGGATAAAGGGTATATAAAGATCGACTAATCTAATATGGATAAGGGAAATTAAAGATGACTAATCTAATATGATAGGGGAATTAAATATGCTAATCTAATATGGATAAAGGGGTGAATAAAGATGACTAATCTAATATGGATAAAGGGTATGATACAAAAAGATGACTAATCTAATATGATAAGGAGATAGATACTAATCTAATATGGATAAAGGTAGCTAAAAGATGACTAATCTAATATGGATCAAGAGATATAAAGATCACTAATCTAATATGGATAAAGGGAATTATAAGATCACTAATCTAATATGGATAGGAATATAAAGATACTAATCTAATATGGAAAGGTATTATAAGATGACTAATCTAATATTGGATAAAGGGAATATAAAGAAATCACTAATCTATATGGATAAAGGTATATAAAGATCACTAATCCAATATGGATAAAGGGTATAAGATCACTAATCTAATATGTGATAAAGGAATATAAAGATCACTAATCTAATATGGGATAAAGATATAAAGATCACTAATCTAATATGGATAAAGGGTATATAAAGATGACTAATCTATATGGATAAAGGTATATAAAGATCCTAATCTATATAGGATAAAGGGTATATAAGAGAATATCTAATATGGATAAAGGGTATATAAGATCACTAATCTAATTGGATAAAGGGTATAAAGATCACTATCTAATATGGATAAAGGGATATAAAGATCACTAATCTAATATGGATAAGGGTATATAAAAGATCACTAATCTAATGTGGATACAAGTCACTAATCTAATTGATAAAGGGTATATAAAGATGACTAATCTAATGTGGATAAGGGTATATAAGATCACTAATCTAATTGGATAAAGGGAATTAAAGATCACTAATCTAATATGGATAAAGGGATATAAAGATGACTAATCTAATATGGATAAAGGTATATAAAGATCACTAATCTAATATGGATAAAGGGTTATAAAGACCTAATCTATTGGATAAGGTATATAAAGATCATTAATCTAATATGGATAAAGGGTATATAAAGATCACTAATCTAATATGGATAAGGGTATATAAAGACTAATCTAATATGGATAAGGGATATAAAGATGACTAATCTAATATGGATAAAGTATATAAGATGACTAATCTAATATGGATAAAGGGTATATAAGATGACTAATCTAATATGGATAAAGGGTATATAAGATCACTAATCTAATATAGAAGGTATATAAAGATCACTAATCTAATATGGATAAAGTGGTATAAAGATCACTAATCTAATTGGATAAAGGGTAGTCTAAGATCACTATCTAATATGGATAATGGTATATAAAGATCACTAATCTAATATGGATAAGGTATAATAAAGATCACTAATCTAATATGGATAAGGGATATAAGATCACTAATCTAATATGGATAAAGGTATATAAAATCACTAATCTAATATGGATAAAGGGATATATAATATCACTAATTAATATCTAAATGGTATAATAATACAACATATGTAAAGGATTAAAGATCACTAATCTTAATATTGGATAAGGGTATATAAGATCACTAATCTATATGGATAAAGGATATATAAAGATCACTATCTAATATGATAAAAATAAGTGCAATTATAGTATCACCTAATCTAATATGGATAGGGTATATAAGATACTAATCTATATGATAAGGGTATATAAAGATCACCATCTCAATAGGATAAGGGTATTAAAGTCACTAATCTAAATGGATAAGGGTATAATAACGACTAATCTAATATGGATAAAGGGAATATAAAGATCACTAATCTAATATGGATAAGGGTATATAAAGATGACTATCTAATATGGGATAGGGTAATAAAGATCACTAATCGAATATGGATAAAGGGTAATAAAGATCACTAATCTAATATGGATAAAGGGATATAAATCACTAATCTAATATGGTAAAGGTATAAAGATCACTAATCTAATATAGATAAAGGTATATAAAGATCACTAATCTAATATGGATAAAGGGTATATAAAGATCACTAATCTAATATGGATAAAGGGTAATATAAGATCCTAATCTAATATGATAAAGGAATATAAAGACACTAATCTAATATGGATAAGGGTATATAAAGATCACTAATCTAATATGGATAGGGATATAAAGATCACTAATCTAATATGAAAAGGGATATAAAGATCACTAATCTAATATGGATAAAGGGTAATATAAAATCACTAATATAATATAGATAAAGGGTTATAAAGATCACTAATCTAATATGGATAAAGGGTATATAAAGTGACTAATCTATATGGCTAAGGTATAAGAGCAATCTATATGGTAAAGGGTATATAAAGATCACTAATCTAATATGGATAAAGGTATATAAAGATCACTAATCTATATGGATAAAAGGTATATAAAGATCACTAATCTATATGGATAAGGATTAAAGATACTAATCTAATATGGATAAAGGGTATATAAAGATCACTAATCTAATATGGATAAGGGTATATAAAGATGACTAATCTAATATAGGATAAAGGGTATATAAAGATTACTAATATAATATTGGATAAGGGTATATAAAGATCTAATATGGATAAAGGGTATATAAATATCCCTAATCTAATATGGATAAGGTATATAAATAATGACTATTCTAATATGGAATAAAGAGTCATAAAAGATCATTAAGATAGATAAAGGTATAATAAAGATCACTAATCTAATATGGATAAGGGTATATAAAGATCACTAATCTAATATGGAAAAGGTATATAAAGATCACTAATCTAATATGGATAAAGGGTATATAAAGATCACTAATCTAATATGGATAAAGTGGTATATAAAGATCAACTAATCTAATATGGATAAAGGGTATATAAAGATCATAATCTAATATGATAAAGGTATATAAGATCACTAAATCTAATATGGATAAGGGTATATAAAGAATCACTAATCTAAATGGATTAAAGAAGGTAATAATAAAAGATCACTAATCTAATATGGATAGGGTAATAAAGATCCTATCTTATGGATAAAGGTATATAAAGATCACTAATCTAATATGGATAAAGGGTATATAAAGATCACTATCTAATATGGATAAAGGTATTATAAGATACTAATCTATATGGATAAAGGGTATATAAAGATCACTAATCTAATATGGATAAAGGGTATATAAAGATGACTAATCTAATATGGATAAAGTATATAAGATCCACTATATAATATATAAGGGTATTAAAGATCACTAATCTAATATGGATAAAGGTATATAAAGATCACTAATCTAATATGGATAAGGGTTAATAAAGATCACTAATCTAATATGATAAAGGTATATAAAGATGACTAATCTAATATGGATAAGGTATATAAAGAATACTAATCTAATATGGATAAGGGTATATAAGATATAAATCTTAATATGGATAAGGGTAATATAAAATACTAATCTAATATGGAATACAAGGGTATATAAGATCACTAATCTAATCATGGATAAGGTGTATATAAAGATACTAATCTAATATGGATAAAGGGTTATAAAGATCCTAATCTAATATGGATAAAGGGTATATAAAGATGACTAATCTAATATGGATAAAGGTATATAAGAGACTAATCTAATAATGGATAAAGGGTAATATAAGATACTAATCTAATATGGATAAAGGGAATATAAAGATCACTAATAATGTGGATAAGGTATATAAAGTTACTAATCTAATATGGATAAGGGTATATAAAGATCACTAATCTAATATGGATAAGGGTATATAAAGATCACTAATCTAATATGGATAAAGTATATAAAGATGACTAATCTAATATGGATAAAGATATATAAAGATCACTAATAAATGGATAAAGGGTATATAAAGATCACTAATCTAATAGGATAAAGGTAATATAAAGATCACTAATATAATATAGTAAGGGTATATAAAGATCACTAATCTAATATGGATAAAGGGTATATAAAGATACTAATCTAATATGGATAAAGGGTATATACAGATCACTAATCTAAATGGATAAGGGTATTATAAGATGACTAATCATATATGGATAAAAAAAAGGGTATAAAGATCACTAATCTATATGGATAAAGGTATATAAAGATCCTAATCTAATATGGATAAGGGAATATAAGATCTACTAATATGGATAAAGGGTATTAAAAGATCCCTAATCTAATATGGATAAAGGGTATATAAAGATACTAATCTAATATGGATAAAGGTATATAAAGATGACTAATCTAATATGATAAAGGGTATATAAAGTCACTAATCTAATATGGATAAAGGGTATATAAAGATCACTAATCTATAGGATAAAGGGTATATAAAGATCACTAATCTAATATGGATAAAGGAATATAAAGATCACTAATCTAATATGGATAAGTATATAAAGACACTAATCTAATATGGATAAGGTATATAAAGATGACTAATATAATATGGATAAGGGTATATAAAAGATCACTAATCTAATATGGATAAGGGTAATAAAGATCACTAATCTAATATGGATAAAGGGTATATATAAAAATCGTAATCTAATAGGATAAAGGGTATTAAAGATAGCTAATCTAATAGGGATAGGGATATAAAGATCACAATCTAATATGGATAAAGTTATAAAGAGATTAATCTAATATGGATAAAGGGTATTAAAGATCACTAATCTAATATGGATAAAGGGTATATAAGATCACTATAATATGGATAAAGGGTTATAAAGATCACTAATCTAATATTGATAAAGGGTATATAAAGATCACTAATCTAATATGGATAAAGGGTATTAAAGATCACTCTAATATGGATAAGGGTATATAAAGATCACTATCAATATGGATAAAGAGTATATAAAATCCACTAATCTAATCTGGATAAAGGGTATATAAGATCACTAATCTAATATGGATAAAGGGTAATATAAAGATCACTATCTAATATGGATAAGGGTATATAAAGATCACTAATCTATATTGGATAAAGGGTATTAAAGATCGCTAATCTAATATGATAAAGGGTATATAAGATAGCTAATCTAATATGGATAAGGGTATATAAAGATCACTAATCTAATGGATAAGGGGATATAAGATGACTATATATATGTATAAAGGGTAATAAAGATCACTATCTAATATGGATAAAGGGTATATAAAGATCGCTAATCTAATTGGATAAAGGTAATATAAGATCACTAATCTAATATGGATAAAGGGTATATAAAGATCACTAATCTAATATGGATAAAGGTATATAAGATCGCTAATCTAATATGGATAGGGTATATAAAGATCACTAATCTAATATGGATAAAGGGAAATATAAGATCACTAATCTAATATGGATAAAGGGTATATAAAGATCGCTATCTAATATGGATAAAGGAATATAAAGATCACTAATCTAATATGGATAAAGGTGTATAAAGATCACTAATCTAATATGGATAAAGGGTATATAAAGATCACTAATCTAATATGGATAAAGGGAATAAAATGACTAATCTAATATGGATAAAGGGATATATAAATACTAATCTAATATGGATAAAGGGAATATAAAGATCACTAATCTAATATGGATAAAGGAATATAGATGACTAATCTATTGGATAATGGAATATAAATCACTATCTATATGGATAAGGATATAAAGATACTAAATCTAATATGGATAAAGGGAATATAAAGATGACTAATCTAATATGGATAAAGGGTATATAAAGATGACTAATCTAATATGGATAAAGGAAATATAAAGATCACTAATCTAATATGGATAAAGGAAATATAAAGATGACTAATCTAATATGGATAAAGGGTAATATAAAGTATACTAATCTAATATGGATAAAGGGTTATAAAAAGATCACTAATCTAATATGGATAAAGGTAATAAGATCACACTATCTATATGAAGATAAAGGGAATATAAAGATCACTAATCATATGATAAGGGTTATAAGTACTAATCAAATGATAATGGATATAAAGAACTAATCTATATGGATAAAGGGTATATAAAAGACATATCTATATGATAAGGGTATATAAAGATCACTAATCTAATATGGATAAAGGGTATATAAAGATCACTAATCTAATATGTGATAAAGTAATAAAGATCACTAATCTAATATGGATAAGGGAATAAAAGATCACTAATCTAATATGGATAAAGGGTATATAAAGATCACTATCTAATATGGATAGGGTATAAAGATCCTATCTATATGGATAAAGGAATATAAAGATCACTAATCTAATATGGATAAAGGGTATATAAAGATCACTAATCTATATGGATAAAGGGATATAAAGATCACTAATCTAATATGGATAAAGGGTTTAAAGATCACTAATCTATATGGATAGGGTTATAAAGATCACTAATCTAATATGGATAAAGGGTATATAAAGATCACTAATCTAATATGGATAAAGGGAATATAAAATCACTAATCTAATATGGATAAAGGGTAATATAAAGATGACTATCTAATAATAAGATCATAATATGGATAAGGGTATAAAAGATACTAATCTAATATGGATAAAGGGTATATAAGATCACTAATCTAATATGGATAAGGGATAAATAAAGATCACTAATCTAATATGGAAAAAGGGTATATAAAGATCACTAATCTAATATGGATAAAGGGTAATAAAGATCACTAATCAATATGGATAAAGGTATATAAGATCACTAATCTAATATGGATAAGGGATATATAAGATCACTAATCTAATATGGATAAGGGATATAAAGATGACTAATAATAGGATAAAGGGTATATCAGATCACTAATCAATATGGATAAAGGTATATAAAGATCACTAATCTAATATGGATAAAGGGAATATAAGATACTAATCTAATATGGATAAAGGTAATAAAGATACTAATCTAATATGGATAAAGGGTATATAAGATGACTAATCTAATATGGATAAAGGGAATATAAAGATGACTAATCTAATACTGGATAAGGAATATAAAGATGACTATCTAATATGGATAAAGGGTATATAAAGATGACTAATCTAATATGGATAAAGGGAATGTAAAGATCACTAATCTAATATGGATAAGGGAATATAAAGATCACTAATCTAATATGGATAAAGGGTATATAAAGAAATGAAACTAATCTAATATGGTAAAGGTATATAAAGAATGACTAATCTAATATGGATAAAGGGATATTAAGATCACTATCTAATATGATAAAAGGGTATATAAGATGACTAATCTAATATGGATAAAGGGAATATAAAGATCACTAATCTAATATGGATAAAAGGATATAATCACTAATCTAATATGTAGGATAAAGGGACATAAATATACTAATCTAATATGGATAAAGGGATATAAAGATGACTAATCTAATATGGATAGGGAATATAAAGATCTTATTCTAATTGGATAAAGGTATATAAAGATACTATCTAATATGGATAAAGGGTATATAAAGACACTAATCTAATTTGGATAAAGGGTATATAAAATCACTAATCTAATATGGATAAAGGGTATATAAGATCACTAATCTAATATGGATAACAGGGTATATAAAGATCACTAATCTAATGTGGATAAATCACTAATCTAATGTGGATAAGGGGATATAAAGATACTAATCTAATGATGATAAAGGGATTAAAGACACTAATCTAATGTGGATAAGGGATATAAAGATCACTAATCTAATATGGATAAGGGTATATAAGATGACTAATCTAATATGGATAAAGGTATATAAAGATCACTAATCTAATATGTAAAGGTATATAAGATCACTAATCTAATATGGATAAAGGGTATATAAAGATCACTAATCTAATATGGATAAAGGGTATATAAAATCACTAATCTAATATGATAAGTATATAAAGATGACTAATCAATATGGATAAAGTGATATAAAGATGAATCTATATGGATAAAGTGGAATAAAGATGACTAATCTAATATGGATAAAGGGTATATAAAGATGACTATCTAATATGGATAAAGGGTATAAAGAATCACTAATCATTGGATAAGGGTATATAAAGATCCTAATCTTATGGGATAAGGGATTCTAAAAATCACTAATCTAATATGGATAAAGGGTTGTAATAAGATCACTAATCTAATATGGATAAGGGTAATTAAAGATCACTAATCTAATATGGATAACGGGTATATAAAGATCACTAATCTAATATGGATAAAGGGAATATAAGATCACTAATCTATATGGATAAGGGTATATAAGATCACTAATCTAATATGGATAAAGGGTATATAAAGATCACTAATCTAATATGGATAAGGGTATAAAGATCACTAATCTAATATGGATGGGAATATAAAGATCACTAATCTAATATGGATAAAGGGTATATAAGATCCAACTAATCTATATGGATAAAGTAGGAATATAAGATCACTAATCTAATATGGATAAGGTATTAAACACGAATCTAATATGGATAAAGGGAATATAAAGATACTAATCTAATATGATAAAGGAATATAAGATCACAATCTAATATGGATAGGTATATAAATGTCACATCTAATATGGATAAGGGTATATAGATCACCATCTAATATGGCTAAGGGTATATAAAGATCACTAATCTAATATGGATAAAGGGTAATAAAGATCCCTAATCTAATATGGATAAGGGAATATAAAGATCACTAATCTAATATGGATAAAGGGTATAAAGATGACTATCTAATATGGATAAAGGGTATATAAAGATCACTAATCAATGATAAGGGATATAAAGATCACTAATCTATTGGATAAGGGAATATAAAGATCACTAATCTAATAGGATAAAGGGTATATAAAGGTCGAATCTAATATGATAAGGGTATATAAAGATCACTAATCTAATATGGATAAGGGTATATAAGATCACTAATCTAATATGGATAAAGGGTATATAAAGATCACTAATCTAATATGGATAAAGGGAATATAAGAATCACTAATCTAATATGGATAAAGGTATATAAAGATCACTACTCTAATATGGATAAAGGTATATAAAGATCACTAATCAATATTGAAAAGGGTATTATAAAGATCACTAATCTATATATGATAAGGGGTATATAAAGATCACTAACTACTATATAAAGGGTATATACAAGATCACTAATCTAATATGATAAAGGTATATAAGATCTAATCTAATATGGATAAAGGGAATATTAAGATCACTAATCTAATATGGATAAAGGGTATATAAAGATCACTAATCTATATGGATAAAGGATTTAAGATCACTAATCTAATATGGATAAGGTATATAAAAGATCACTAATCTAATATGGATAAAGGGTATATAAAGATGACTAATCTAATATGGATAAAGGGTTATAAGATGACTAATATCTATCTGATAGGGTATATAAGATTACTAATCTAATTATAAGGAATAAAGATGACTAATCTATATGGATAAAGGGTATATAAAGATCACTAATCTAATATGGATAAGGGTATATAAGAGATGCTAGCTAAATATAGATAAAGGGTATATAAGATGACCTAATATAATATGGATAAAGGGTATATAAATGAATCCTAATATGATAAAGGTATATAAATCACTAATCTAATATGGATAAGGTTATATAAAATGCTTCTAATATGGATAAAGGTATATAAAGATCACTAATCTAATATGGATAAAGTTATAAAGATCACTAATCTAATATGGATAAAGGGTTATAAATATCACTAATCTATATGGATAAAGGGTATTTAAAGGATCTAATCTAATATGGATAAAGGGTATATAAGATACTAATCTAATATGGATAAAGGGTATATAAAGATCACTAATCTATATGGATAAAGGTATATAAAGATCACTAATCTAATATGGATAAAGGTATATAAGATCACAATCTAATATGGATAAAGGTAATAAAGATACTAATTCTATATGGATAAAGGGTATATAAAGATCACTAATCTAATATGGATAAAGGGTATATAAAGATCACTAATCTAATATGGTAAAGGGTATATAAGATGACTAATCTAATATGGATAAAGGGTATAATAAAGATACTAATAATCTAATTATGGATAAAGGGTATATAAAGATCACTAATCTAATATGGATAAAGGGTATATAAAGATGACTAATCTAATATGGATAAAGGGTTATAAAGACCTAATCAATATGGATAAAAGGGTAATATAAATATCTAATCTAATATGGATAAAGGGTAATATAAAGATGACTACATCTAATATGGATAAAGGGTAATAAAGATACTAATCTAATAGGAATAAAGGGAATATAAATCACTATAATTTGGATAAAGGGTATATAAGACTAATCTATATGGATAAAGGGTATATAAAGATCACTAATCTAATATGGATAAGGGTATATAAGATCACTAATCTAATATGGATAAAGGGTATATAAAGATGAAATCTAATATGGATAAAGGTATATAAAGTCACTATATATATGATAAAGGTATATAAAGATCACTAATCTAATATGGATAAAGGGTAATATAAAGATCACTAATATAATAGAGATAAAGGGTATATAAGATCACTAATCTAATATGGATAAAGGTATATAAGATGACTAATCTAATATGGATAAAGGAATATTAAGATCACTAATCTAATATGGATAAAGGGTATATAAAGATGACTAATCTATATTGGATAAAGGGAATATAAGATCCACTAATCTAATATGGATAAAGGGAATATAAAGATCCTAATCTAATATGGATAAAGGGAATATAAGATCCTAATCTAATATGGATAAAGGGTATATAAAGATCCTAATCTAATATGGATAAAGGGTATATAAAGATACTAATCTAATATGGATAAAGGGTATATAAGAGTGACTAATATAATATAGGATAAGGGTATTAACAATCACTAATCTAATATGGATAAAGGGTATATAAGATCGCTAATCTATATATGGATAAAGGGTATATAAAGATCACTAATCTCATATAGGATAACGGGAATATAAAGATCAATATCTAATATGGATAAGGGTATATAAATCACTAATCTAATATGGATAAAGGGTTAAAAGATACTAATATATGGATAAAGGTATATAAAGATCACTAATCTAATATGATAAAGGGTATATAAAGATCACTAATCTAATATGGATAAAGGGTATATAAAAATCGACTAATCTAATATGGATAAAGGTATATAAAGATCCTAATCTAATAGGATAAAGGGTATATAAAGATCACTAATCTAATATGGATAAAGGGTATATAAAGATCACCTAATCTAATATGGATAAAGGGTAATATAAAGATCACTAATTAATATGGATAAGGGTATATAAAGATACTAATCTATATGGATAAAGGTATATAAGATCACTAATCTAATATGGATAAAGGGATATAAGATCACTAATCTAATATGGATAAAGGGTATATAAATATCACTAATCTAATATGGATAAAGGGTATAAAAGATCACTAATCTAATATGGATAAGGGTATATAAAGATCACTATCTAATATGGATAAAGGGTATATAAGAATCGACTAATCTAATATGGATAAGGGTATATAAAGGATCGGTAATATCTAAAATGGTAGGGTATATAAAGATCACTAATCTAATATGTACAAGGGTATATAAATCACTAATCTAATTGATAAAGGGTATATAAATATACTATCTAATATGGATAAGGGTATATAAAGATCCTATCTAATATGGATAAAGGGTATATAGATACTATCTAATATGATAAGGTATTAAAGATCCTATGCTAATATGGATAAAGGGTAATAAAGATCGCTAATCTAATATGGTAAAGGGTATATAAAGATCACTAATCTAATATGGTAAAGGGTTATAAAGATACTAATCTAATATGGATAAAGGGTATATAAAGTCACTAATCTAATATGGATAAGGTAATAAAGATCGCTAATCTAATTGAAAAGGGTATATAAAGATCACTAATCTATATATGGATAAAGGGTATATAAAAGATCACTAATCTAATATGGATAAGGTATATATAAAGATCACTATCTAATATGGATAAAGGTATATAAAGATCACTAATCTAATATGGATAAAGGGATAAAGATCACTAATCTAAATGGATAAAGGGTATATAAAGATCCTAATCTAATATGGATAAAGTATAATAAAGATGACTAATTAATATGGATAAAGGGTTATATAAAGATCACTAATCAATCTAATATGATAAAGGGTATATAAAGATCGCTAATCTAATATGGATACGGGTATATAAGATCCTAATCTAATATGGATAAAGGGTAATATAAGATCGACTAATCTAATATGGATAAAGGGTTTAAGATCACTACTCTAATATGGATAAAGGAATATAAAGATCACTAATCTAATATGGATAAAGGGATATAAAGATCACTATCTAATATGGATAAAGGTATATAAAGATCACTAATCTAATATGGATAAAGGTATATAAATATCAATCTAAATCTAATGGATAAAGGATATAAAGATCACTAATCTAATATGGATAAAGGGTATAAGATCGCTAATCTAATATGGATAAAGGGTAATAAAGATCGCTAATCTAATATGGATAAAGGTATATAAAGATCGCTAATCTATAAAATAGGATAAGAGGTTATAAAGTCCTAATCTAATATGGATAAAGGGAATAAATAAAGATCACTAATCTAATAGGATAAAGGGATTAAAGATCCAATCTAATATGGATAAAGGGTATATAAAGATCACTAATCTAATATGGATAAAGGGTATATAAAGATCACTAATCTAATATGGATAAAGGAAATAAAAAGATCACTAATCTAATATGGATAAAGGGTATATAAAGATCACTAATCTAATATGTAAAAGGGTATATAAAGAATCACTTCTAATATGGATAAAGGGTATATAAAGATCGCTAATCTAATAGGATAAAAGGTAATAAAGATCGCTAATCTATATATGATAAAGGGATATAAAGATTCACTAATCTAATATGGATCAAGGGTAATTACGATCACAAATCTAATATGGATAAGGAATAATAAAGATCACTAATCTAATATGGATAAAGGGAATATAGATCACTAATTCTAATAATGGATAAGGGTATATAAAGATCACTAATCTAATATGATAAGGATATAAAGATGACTAATCTAATATGGATAAAGGGTTATAAGATCACTATCTAATTGATAATGGTATATAAAGCAACTAATCTAATATGGATAAAGGGTATATAAAGATCACTAATCTAATATGGATAAGGGTATATAAGATCGACTAATCTAATATTGATAAGGGTATATAAAGATCACTAATCTATATGGACAGGTATATAAAGATCACTAATCTAAATGGATAAAGGGTATATAAAGATCACTAATCTAATATGGATAAAGGGTTATAAAGATTCGCTAATCTAATGGATCAAGGTATATTAAAGGATCACTAATCTAATATGGATAAAGGGTATATAAAGATACTAACTAATATGGATAAGGGTATATAAAGATCCTAATCTAATAGGATAAAAGTTATATAAAGATCACTAATCTAATATGGATAAAGGGTATATAAGATCACTAATCTAATATGGATAAAGGGTATATAAAGATCACTAATCTAATATGGATAAAGGGGAATATAAAGATCACTAATCTAATAGGATAAGGGATCTAAGACCTAATCTAATAGGATAAAGGTTAATAAAGATCCTAACTAATTATGGATAAAGGGAATATAAAGATCACTAATAATATGGCTAAAGGGTATATAAAGATCACTAATCTAATATGAGTAAAGGGTATTAAAGATCACTAATCAATATGGATAAAGGGTATATAAGAATCACTAATCTAATATGGATAAAGGATATATAAAGATCGGACTAATCTCATAATGGATAAAGGGTATAAAGGATCACTATTCTAATATGTATAAGGGATATAAAGATCGCTAATACTATAATGGATAAAGGGTATATAAAGATCCTAATCTAATATGGATAAAGGTCTATAAAGATCACTAATCTAATTGGATAAAGGGTTATATTAAGACACCACTAATCTAATATGGATAAGGGTAATATAAGATCACTAATCTAATAGGATAAATGGAAATATAAAATCACTAATCTAATATGGATAAGGGATATATAAAGATCACTAATCTAATATGCTAAAGGAATATACATATCCTTAATCTAATATGGATAAAGGGATATAAAGATGACTAATCCTAATATGGATAAAGGGTATAATAAAGTTGACTATACTAGGATACAAGCATGAGTGCAATTCGATGCATGCAAGGTAGTAGGATAAGTTTCAGTCTATCACAGAAAAACAGGAGATGCACATCCTAACTGGTGATTTACTGATATAAGAAGAGGCTCTAGAACACAGAGCATATTTTATTTCCTATTGGATGACTGCCACTTTAAAACTTCCATTAGACAAATGTTGATCAGTAGTATCTAAATTAATCCTATTTGTGTGATTAAGTTATAAATAGTTAAAGTATATAACATATTTAAATGAGTATTATTCAAAAGCTCCATACTAAGGTATACATCTCTAAACTGGGTAAAATGAGTAAATTTATATTAAGTGTATATATATGTTTAATATTAATATACAAGATTAGGTTATTGAATACAGTCCCATCAGTAATAAAGTCAGACCTTTCTAGTACTAACTCATAGATCCATTTACTTCCGTTTTCAGTAAAGTGAGGAATTTTTTCACCCTCTATTCTGAGTATAAATGTTTTATACCGTTGAATCTTAAGGAAGGTGACATCCCCCAATACATTCAAGATAAGAATGTCATTTTTATTTATCACTATTCGTATGATGTCACGATTATCCTTTACTTTCAATGGTTGTCATAGTCGGCTATAAGCCGCAAAGCTACAGAAGGATCAATCATGCATGTTGCACGCTAGTTGGGAGGTGGGAGTGCATTTGGGACTTTTTACCCTGAATGCATGTGTCTAGTCTAGGACTTAATACCCTGATGGGGTACATGAACTTTTACTACCCTGACGGTTTGGTTTGGTGTGACCATTATGGGGGAACTTTAATTACCCTGACATTGAATTGGTTGGGTAGTGCTCATTATGGTGGACTTTACATTACCCTAGACATTGATTGGTGGAGTGTGCTCATAGGGAATTTATTGTGATGATGAACTCATTATGGGATTAATTACGCTGACTTGATGGTGTAGTTACTACATTAGGGGAGCTTTACTTACCCGACATTGAATTTGTGTAGTGTACTCATTAATGGGGGACTTTAATTACCCCTGAATTTGATTGGTTGTATCTGTAGTGTACTCATTATGGGAACTTTTAATGTACCCTGAATAGGTTAGTGTGCTATTAGGGGTTAACCGAGTGATGTTTAGTGTAGCTCATTATGGGGGACTATTACTGAATTATGTGTAGTACTAGTATGGATTTAAACCCTGACATGTGTGTTAATGTACTCATTATGGGGGACATTAATTACTCTGACATTGATTGGTGTAGTGTACTCATTATGGGGGACTTTAATTACCCTGACATTGATTGGTGTAGTGTGCTCATTATGGGGGACTTTAATTACCCTGACATTGATTGGTGTAGTGTTATGGATACAGGGTATATAGATCAGCTATCTATATTGATAGACGTGAATATCAAGATCACTAATCTAATTGATAAAGGGTATATAAGATGACTAATCTAATATTGATAAAAGAAGATCAAAGATACTAACTACATGGATAAAGGGATATAAAGATGATCTAATCTAATATGGATAAATGGTATATAAAGATTACTAATCTAATATGGATTAACGGTATATAAGATCACTAATCTAATATAGTATAAAGGGTATATAAAATGACTAATCTACTAATGGATAAGGTATATAAAGATTCACTAATCTAATATGGATAAGGTTATAAAGATCACTAATCTATATGGATAAGGGTATATAAAGATCACTAATCTATATGGATAAAGGGTATATAAAGATCACTAATTTAATATGGATAAAGGGTATATAAAGATCACTAATCTAATATGGATAAGGAATATAAAGATCCACTATCTAATTGGATAAAGGGTATATCAAGTACTACTCTAATTGGATAAGGTAATATAAAGATCAACTAATTATCTAATTATGATAAAGGAGTATATAAAATGACTAACTAAATATGGATAAAGGGTATATATAGATCACTAATCTAATATGGATAAAGGTAATATAAAGATCACTAATCTAATATGGATAAAGGTATAATAAATCACTAATCTATATGGATAAGGGTATATAAAATCACTATCTACCTAATTGGATAAAGGGTATATAAAGATCACTATCTCATATGGATAAAGGGAATAAAAGATCCTATCTATATGGATAACTGAATATAAGATCACTAATCTAATATGGATAAAGGGTATATAAAGATCACTAATCTAATTGGAATAAGGGTATATAAAGATCACTAATCTAATATGGATAAGGGAATATAAATATCACTAATCTAATATGGATAAAGGGAATATAAAGATCACTAATCTAATATGGATAAGGGTATTAAACACTAATCTATATGGATAAAGGGAATATAAAGATGACTAATCTAATATGGATAAGGTAATATAAAGATACTAATTCAATATGGATAAAGGGAATATAAAGATGCACTAATCTATATGGATAAAGGGAATATAAAGATCACTAATCTAATATGGATAAAGAATATAATCACTAATCTAATATGGATACGGGAATAAAAGATGACTAATCTAATATGATAAAGGGAATATAAAGATGCACTAATCTAATATGGGATAAAGGTATATAAATGACTAATCTAATATGGATAAAGGTATATACGATCACACTAATCTAATATGGATAAGGGGTTATAAATGACTATCTAATATGGATAAAGGGTAAATAAAGTATACTAATCTAATATGATAAAGGGTATAATCAGATCACTAATCTAATATGGATAAAGGGTATATAAAGATCACTAATCTATATGGATAAAGGGAATATAATATCACTAATCATAATGGATAAAGGATATAAAGATCACTAATCTAATATGGATAAAGGGATATAAAGATCACTAATCTAATAGAGAAGGGATATAAAGATACTAATCTAATATGGATAAAGGGTATATAAAGATCACTAATCTAATATGGATAAAGGGTATATAAGATCACTAATCTATATGGATAAAGGAATATAAAGATCCACTAATCTAATATGGATAAGGGATATAAAGACTATCTAATATGATAAAGGGTATATAAAGATCACTAATCTAATATGGATACAGGGTATATAAAGATCACTAATCTAATATGGATAAAGGATATAAAGATACTCAATCTACTATGGATAAAGGGATATAAAGATACTAATCTATATTGGATAAGGGTATATAAGATCACTAATCTTATTGATAAAGGGAATATAAAGATCACTAATCTAATATGGATAAGGGATATAAGATGACTAATCTAATATGGATAAAGGGTATATAAAGATGACTAATCTAATATGGATAAAGGGAATATAATATCACTAATCTAATATGGATAACGGAATATAAGAGATAACTAATATGATAAAGGGAATATAAAGATCTAATCTAATATGATAAAGGTAATATAAAGATACTAATCTAATATGGATACAAGGGATATAAAGATCACTAATCTAATATTGGATAAAGGGTAATAAAGATACTAATCTAATATGGATAAAGGAATATTAAAGATCACTAATCTAATATGGATTAAATGAATATATAAGATCACTAATCTAATATGGATAAGGGAATATAAAGATGACTAATCTAATATGGATAAAGGGTATATAAAGATCACTAATCTAATATGGATAAAGGGAATATAAAGATCACTAATCTAATATGGATAAAGGGAATGTAAAGATGACTAATCTAATATGGATAAAGGGTATATAAATCACTAATCTAATGGGATAAAGGTATATAAGATCACTAATCTAATATGGGATAAGGGAATATAAAATCACTACTAAAATGTGGATAAAGGTATATAAAGATCACTAATCTATGTGGATAAATCACTATCTAATATGGATAAAGGGTATATAAAGATGACTAATCTAATTGATAAGGGTATAGATCACTATCTAATGTGGTAAAAAGGTATAAAGATCACTCTAATATGGATAAAGGGTATATAAAGACTAATCTAATATGGATAAAGGTTATAAAGATCACTAATCTATATGGATAAAGGGTATATAAAGATCACTAATCTAATATGGATAAAGGGTATAATAAAATCAGATATCTAATATGGATAAAGGGTATATAAAGATCACTAATCTAATATGGATAAGGGTATATAAGATACTAATCTAATATGATAAAGGATATAAAGATACTAATCTAATATGGATAAAGGGTATATAAGATGACTAATCTAATATGGATAAAGGGTATAAAGATGACTAATCTAATTGGATAAGGGTATATAAAGATCACTAATCTAATAGGGATAAAAGGGATATAAAGAGCACTAATCTAATATGGATAAAGGGAGTCATAAGATCACTAATCTAATATGGATAAGGGTTATAAGATCACTAATCTAATAGGATACGGGTATATAAGAACTATATATGGATAAGGGTATATACAATCACTAATCTAATATGGATAAAGGGAATATAAAGATCACTAATCTAATATGGATAAAGGGTATATAAAATCACTATCTAATAGGTAAAGGGTATATAAAATCACTAATCTAATATGGATAAAGGGTATATAGATCACTAATCTAATATGGGTAAAGGGTATATAAAGATCACTAATCTAATATGGTAAAGGTATATAAAGATCACTAATCTAATATGGATAAAGGGATATAAAGATCACTAATCTAATAGGATAAAGGGTATATAAAGATCACTAATCAATATGGATAAGGGATATAAATCACTAATCTAATATGATAAAGGGTAATATAAGATACCTAATCTAATATGGATAAGGGTATATAAAGATCACCAATCTAATATGGATAAAGGGTATTATAAGATCCTAATCTAATATTGATAAAGTGTATATAAAGATCACTAATCTAATATGGATAAAGGGTATATAAAGATCTACTCCTAATATGGATAAAGGGATATAAAGATCACTAATCTAATATGGATAGGGTATATAAAGATCCTAATCAAGTGCATAAAGGATAATAAAGATCACTAATCTAATATGGATAAAGGGTATATAAAGATCACTAATCTATATGATAAAGGGTATATAAAGATCACTAATCTAATATGGATAAAGGTATATAAGATCACTAATCTAATTGGATAAAGGGTATATAAAATCACTAATCTAATATGGTAAAGGGATATAAAGATCACTAATCTAATATGGATAAAGGGTATATAAAGATCACTATCTAATATGGATAAAGGGTATAAAGATCACTAATCTAATATGGATAAAGGGTATATAAAGATACTAATCTAATATGGATAAAGGGATATATATAGATCACTAATCTAATATGGATAAAGGGTATATAAAGATGACTATCTAATATGGATAAAGGTATATAAAGATCACTAATCTAATATGGATAAAGGGATAAAATATAAGACTAATCTAATATGGATAAGGGTATATAAAGATCACTAATCTTAATATGTGATAAAGGTAATAAATAGCACTAATCTAATATGGATAAAGGGTAATATAAAGATCACTAATCTAATATGGATAAAGGGATATAAGATACTAATCTAATAGGATAAGGATATAAATATCACTAATCTAATATGGATAAAGGGTATATAAGATCACTAATCTAATATGGATAAAGGGTATATAAAGATACTAATCTAATAGGATAAAGGGAAATATAAAGATACTAATCTAATATGGATCAAAGGGTATAATACAGATGACTATCTAATATGGATAAAGGGAATATAAAGATTACTAATCTAATATGGATACAAGGTAAATAAGATGACTAATCTATATGGATAAAGGGTATATAAGATGACTAATCTAATCTATAGGGATAAAGGGATATAAAGATCACTAATCTAATAGGATAAAGGTGAATAGTAAAGATGACTAATCTAATATGGATAAAGGGTATATAAAGATACTAATCTAATATGGATTAAAGGGTATATAAAGATACTAATCTAATATGGATAAAGGAGATATAAAGATCACTAATCTAATATGGATAAAGGGTTATAAAGATGACTAATATCTAATATGGATAAAGGTATAAGATCACTAATCTAATATGATAAAGGATATAAAGATCACTAATCTAATATGGATAAGGGAATATAAAGATACTAATCTAATATGGATAAAGGTATATAAAGATCACTAATCTAATATGGATAAAGGGAATATAAAGATCACTAATCTAATATGGAATAGGGTATATAAAGATGACTATCTAATATGGATAAGGGTATAAAGATCACTAATCTAATGTGGATAAAGGGTAATAAAGATCACAATCTAAATATGGATAAAGGGATATAAAGATCACTAATCTAATTATGGATAAGGGTATATAAAGATCACTAATCTAATTGATAAAGGTCTACTAATCTAATTGGATAAAGGGTATATAAGATGACTAATCTAATATGGATAAAGGGTATATAAAGATCACTAATCTATATGGATAAAGGTAATATAAGATCACTAATCTAATATGGAAAGGGAATATAAAGATGACTAATCTAATATGGATAAAGGGTATATAAGATCACTAATCTAATATGGATAAAGTGGTATGATAAAGATCATAATCTAATATGGATAAAGGGTATATAAAGATACTAATCATATGTGATAAAGGGTATAATATATCATAATCTAATATGGATAGGGTATAAAGATGACTAATCTAATATGGATAAAGGGATATAAGATGACTAATCTAATATGGATAAAGGGTATATAAGATGACTAATCTAATATGGATAAAGGGTATATAAGATGATACTAATCTAATATGGATAAAGGGTTATAAAGATCACTAATCTAATATGGATAAAGGTAATAAAGATCACTAATCTAATATGGATAAAGGGACATAAAATCACTAATCTAATATGGATAAAGGGTATAAGATCACTAATCTACAATATGATAAAGGGTATATAAATCACTAATCTAATATGGATAAGGGTAATAAAGATCACTAATCTAATATGGATAAGGTATATAAGATCACTAATCTAATATGGATAAAGGGTATATAAAGATCACTAATCTAATATGGATAAAGGGAATATAAAGATACTAATCTAATATGGATAAAGGGTAATATAAAGATCACTAACTAATATGGATAAAGGGTAATGATCACTAATCTAATATGGATAAAGGGTATATAAAGATCACTAATCTAATATGGATAAAGGGAATATAAAGATCACTAATCTAATATGATAAGGGAATTAAAAGATCACACTCTAATATGGATAAGGGTATATAAAGATCACAATCTAATATGGATAAAGGGTTATAAAGACCCAATCTAATATGGAAAAGGGTATCTAAAGATCACTATCTAATATGGATAAAGGGTATATAAAGATCCCTAATCTAATATGGATAAAGGGAATAAAAGATCACTAATCTAATATGGATAAAGGGTTATAAATGATACTCTAATATGGATAAAGGTATATAAAGACACTAATCTAATGGATAAAGGATATAAAGATCACTAATCTAATATGGATAAGGGATATAAAGACACTAATCTAATATGGATAAAGGGTATATAAAGATCACTAATCTAATATGGATAAAGGTATATAAAGTCACTAATCTAATATGGATAAAGGGTATATAAAGATCACTAATCTATATGGATAAAGGGTTATAAAGATCACTAATCTAATATGGATAAAGGAATAATAAAGATCACTAACTAATATGATAAAGGGTATATAAAGATCACTAATCTAATATGGATAAAGGGTATATAAAGATCACTAATCTAATATGGAAAAGGGTAAAAAGGATCAACTAATCTAATATGGATAAAGGGTATATAAAGATCCTAATATAATATAGATAAAGGTATATAAAGATCACTAATCTAATATGGATAAAGGGTATATAAAGATGACTAATCTAATATGGATAAAGGGATATAAATCACTAATCTAATATGGATACGGGTATATAAAGATCACTAATCTAATATGGATAAAGGTATATAAAGATCACTAATCTAATATGGATAAAATTATATAAGATCACTAATCTAATATGGATAAAGGGTATATAAGATACTAATCTAATATGGATAAAGGTATATAAGGACACTAATCTAATAGGATAAGGTATATAAAGATGAACTAATCTAATATGGATAAAGGGTATATAAAGATACTAATCTAATATGGATAAAGGGTATATAAAGAATCTAATATGGATAAAGGTATATAAAGATCACTAATCTAAATATGATAAGGGTAATAAGATCACTATATCTAATATGGATAAAGGTAATAAAATCACTAATCTAATATGGATAAAGGTATATAAAGATCACTATCTAATATGGATAAAGGGTATATAAAGATCACTATCTATATGGATAAAAGTGTATATAAAGATCACTAATCTAATTTGGATAAAGGGTATATAAGATCGACTAATCTAATTGGGATAAAGGGTATATAAAGATCCACTAATCTAATATGGATAAAGGGTATATAAGATCACTAACTAATATGGATAAAAGGATATAAAGTCACTAATCTAATATGGATAAGGGTATATAAAGATCACTAATCTAATATGGATAAAGATATATAAGATCACTATCTAATATGGATAAAGGGTAATATAAAGATCACTAATCTAATATGGATAAAGGTATATAAGATCCTAATCTAATATGGATAAGGGTATATAAAGATCACTAATCTAATATGGATAAGGTATATAAAGTAAGATGAACTAATCTATATGTGGATAAAGGGTATATAAAGATCACTAATCTATATGGATAAAGGTGTATAAGATGACTAATCTAATATGATGAAAGGTATTAAAGATCCTCATATCTATGGATAAAGGTATATAACTATAAATATCACTAATCTAATATGGTAAAGTATATAAGATACCACTAATCTAATATGGATAAGGTATATAAGATGACTAATCTAATATGGATAAAGGTATAATAAAATGACTAAATCTAAATATGATAAAGGTATAATAAAGATCACTAACCTATATGGATAAAGGGTATATAAAGATCACTAATCTAATATGGATAAAGGGTATATAAAGATACTAATATTGGATAAGGGTATATAAAGATCACTCAATCTAATATGGATAAAGGGTATATAAAGATACTAATCTAATATGGATAAAGGGTAAAGATCCCTAATCTAATATGATAAAGGGTAATAAAGATACTAATCTAATATGGATAAGGGTATATAAAGATGACTAATCTAATATGGATAAAGGGTATATTAATAAGATATACTAATCTAATATGGATAAGGGAATATAAAGATCGACAAATAATGATGGATAAAGGGTATAATAAAGTTGCTAATCTAATATGGATAAAGGGTATATAAAGATCACTAATCTAATATGGATAAAGGGTATATAAAGATCACTAATCTAATTGGATAAAGGGGTTATAAAGATGACTAATCTAATATGGATAAAGACTATATAAAGATCACAAATAATATGGATAAAGGGTATATAAAAGATCACTAATCTAATATAAAAGGGTATATAAAATCACTAATCTATATGGATAAAGGGTATATAAAGATCACTAATCTAATATGGATAAAGGGTATATAAAGAACTAATCTAATATGGATAAAGGAATTAAAGATCACTAATCTATATGGATAAAGGGTTAATATAAAGATACTAATCTATATGGATAAAGGATATAAAGATCACTAATCTAATATGGATAAAGGGATATAAAGATCCTAATCTAATATGGATAAAGGGAATATAAAGATCACTAATCTAATATGATAAAGGGTATATAAAGATCACTAATCTAATAGATAAAAGGGTATATAAAAGATACTAATCTAATATGGTAAAGGGTATATAAAGATACTAATCTAATTAGTAGATAAAGGGTATATAAAGATCACTATAATCTAATATGGATAAAGGTATATAAAGATCGACTAATCTAATATGGATAAAGGGTATATAAAGATCACTAATCTAATATGGATAAAGGATATAAAGATCACTAATCTAATAGGATAAAGGGTATATAAAGATCACTAATCTAATATGGATAAGGGTATATAAAGATCCTAATATAATATGGTATAAAAATGGGTATATAAAGGATCACTAATCTAATATGGATAAAGGTATATAAAGATCACTAATCTAATTATGGATAAAGGGTAATAATAAAGATCGACTAATCTAATATGGATAAAGGGTATATAAAGATAGCTATCTAATAGGATAAGGGTATATAAGATCACTATCTAATAATGGATAAAGGGTTATATAAGATGACTACTAATATGGATAAAGGTATATTAAAGATCACTAATCTAATAGATAAGGGGTAATATAGTCACTAATTAATATGGATAAAGGGTATATAAGATCACTAATCTAATATGGATAGGGTATATAAAGATCACTAATCTAATATGGATAAAGGGTATATAAAGATCGACTAATCTAATAGGTAAAGAAAGGGTAATATAAAGATCACTAATCTAATATGGATAAGGTGTATATAAAGATCACTATCTAATATGGATAAAGGGTATATAAAGATGACTCAATCTAATATGGATAAGGGTAATATAAAGATCACTAATCTAATATGGATAAAGGGTATATAAAGATCACTAATCTAATATGGATAAAGGGTATATAAAGATCACTAATCTAATATGATAAGGGTATATAAAGATCGACTAATCTAATATGGATAAAGGGTATATAAAGATCACTAATCTATATTAAGGGTATAAAAAGATACTAATATAATATGGAAAAGGGTATATAAGATCCTAATCTAATATGGATAAAGGGTATATAAAGATCCTAATCTAATTGGATAAAGGGTATATAAAGAGTCACTAATCTAATATGGATAAAGGGTATATAAAGATCACTAATCTAATATGGATAAAGGGTAATAAAGATCACTAATCTAATATGGATAAGGTATAAAGATCCCTAATCTAATATGGATAAAGGGAATATAAGATCACTAATCTAATATGGATAAAGGGTATATAAAGATCACTAATCTAATATGGATAAAGGAATATAAAGATCACGAATCTAATCTAATATGGAATAAAGGGTATTAAAGATCACTAATCTAATATGGATAAAGGGTTATAAAGATCACTAATCTAATATGATAAAGGAATATAAAGATGACTATCTAATATGGATAAAGGAATATAAAGATGACTAATCTAATATGGATAAAGGGAATATAAAGATGACTAATCTAATATGGATAAAGGGAATATAAAGATGACTAATCTAATATGGATAAAGGGAAATAATAATCACTAATCTAATATGGATAAAGGGAATATATAAGATGACTAATCTAATATGGATAAAGGGATATAAAGATACTAATCTAATATGGATAAAGGGTATATAAAGATCACTAATCTAATATGGAAAAGGGAATATAAAGATCACTAATCTAATATGGATAAAGGGATATAAAGATGACTAATCTAATATGGATAAGGGTATATAAAGTACCTATCAATATGATAAGGGTATATACAAGATCACTAATCCTAATATGGAAAGGGTATTAAAGATCACTAATCTAATATGGAAAAGGGAATATAAAAAGATCACTAACTATATGGATAAAGGGTATATAAAGATCACTAATCTAATATGTAAGGAATCTAAATATAATCTAATATGGATAAAGGGTATATAAAGATCACTAATCTAATTGGATAAAGGGTATATAAATCACTAATCTAATATGGATAAGGGTATATAAAGATCACTAATCTAATATGGATAAAGGGAATGTAAAGATCACTAATCTAATATGGATAAAGGGAATATAAAGATCACTAATCTAATATGGATAAAGGGAATATAAAGATCACTAATCTAATATGGATAAGGGTATATAAAGATGACTAATCTAATATGGATAAAGGGGATATAAAGATCACTAATCTAATATGGATAAAGGGTATATAAAGATCACTAATCTAATATGGATAAAGGATATAAAGATCACTAATCTAATATGGATAAAGGTTATAAGATCACCTAATCTATATGGATAAAGTAATATAAGATCACTAATCTAATATGGATAAAGGGTATATAAAGATCACTAATCTAATATGGATAAGGGAATATAAAGATCACAATCTAATATGGATAAAGGGTAATAAAGATGAACTAATATAATATGGATAAAGGAATATAAAGATCACTAATCTAATATGGATAAAGGGTATATAAGATACTAATCTATATGGATAAGGGTATATACAGATCACTAATCATAATCTATATGGATAAAGGAAAATAAAGATCACAATCTAATGGGATAAGGGTATATAAAGATCACTAATCTAATAGGATAAAGGGTATAATAAAGATCACTAATCTAATATGGTAAGGTATATAAGATCACTAATCTAAATGGATAAGGGATAATAGATCACTAATCTAATATGGAAAAGGGAATATAAGAATACTAATCTAATATGGATAAAGGGTATAAAGATCACTAATCTAAATGGATAAAGGTATATAAGATCACTAATCTAATATGGATCAAAGGAATATAAAGGACTAATCTAATATGATAAAGGGAATTAAAGATACAATCTAATATGGATAATGGTATATAAAATGACTAATCTAATATGGATAAAGGGTATATAAAGATGACTAATCTAATATGGATAAAGGGTAATATAAGATCACTAATCTAATATGGATAAAGGTATTAAGATGACTAATCTAATATGGATAAGGAATATAAAGATCACTAATCTAAATGGATAAAGGGAATATAAGATCACTAATCTAATATGGATAAAGGAATATAAAGATCACTAATCCTAATATGGATAAGGTATATAAGATGACTATCTAAATGGATAAAGGGAATATAAAGATCACTAATCTAATATGGATAAAGGGTATATAAATGACTAATCTAATATGGGATAAAGGATTAAAAACTAATCTATAATCGATAAAAGGAGATAAAGATCACTAATCTAATATGTATAAGGGAATATAAAGATGACTAATCTAATATGGATAAAGGTATATAAAGATGACTATCTAATATGGATATAAAGGGAATATAAAGATCATCTAATCTAATATGATAAAGGGTAATAAAAGATACTAATCTAATATGGATAAAGGGTATATAAAATCACTAATCTAATGTATGGATAAAGGGTATATAAAGATCACTAATCTAATATGGATAAAGGATATAAAGATCACTAATCTAATTGGATAAAGTGTATATCAAAGATCACTAATCTAATGATGGATATAGATCCTAATCTATGTGGATAAGTGTATAAAGATGACTAATCTAATATGGATAAAGGGTATATAAAGATCACTAATCTAATATGGATAAAGGGAATATAAAGATCACTAATCTAATATGGATAAATGGTATTAAAGATGACTATCTAATATGGATAAAGGGTATATAAAGATCACTAATCTAATATGTGATAAGGTATATAAAATCACTAATCTAATATATAAGGGTATATAAAGATCACTAATCTATAATGGATAAAGGGAGTATATAAAGATCACTAATCTAATATGATAAAGGGTATATAAAGATCACTAATCTAATAGGAATAAGAGGAATATAAAGATCACTAATCTAATATGGGATAACGAGGAGTATAAAGATACTAATCTAATATGGATAAAGGGTATATAAAGATACTAATCTAATATGGATAAAGGGTTATAAAGATCACTAATCTATATATGGATAAGGGTATATAAAGTCACTAATCTAATATGGATAAGGGATAATAAGATCACTAATCTAATATGGATAAAGGGTTATAAGATCACTTCTAATATGGATAGGTTAAGATCACTAATCTAATATGGATAAAGGTGTATATAAAGATCCACTAATCTAATATGGATAAAGGGAATATCAATAATCACTAATCTAATATGGAAAAGGTATATAAGATCACTATCTAATATGGATAAAGGGTATATAAAGATCACTACTCCTAATAGGGATAAGGGTATATAAAGTCACTAATCTAATCATGGATAAGGGAATATAAGATCACTAATCTAATATGGATAAAGGGTATATAAAGATCACGTAATCACATATGGATAAAGGGAAATATAAAGATCACTAATCTAATATGGATAAAGGGTATATAAGATCACTAATCTAAATGGATAAAGGGAATATAAAGATACACTATCTAATATGATAAAGGGAATAAAAGATCACAATCTAATATGGATAAGGGTATATAAAGATCACATTCTATATATGGATAAAGGTATATAAAGATCACAATCTAATGATAAGTTATATAAGATCAATAATCTATATGGATAAGGTAAATAAAGATCACTAATCTAATATGGATAAAGGGATATAAAGATCACTAATCTAATATGGATAAGGGTAATAAGATGACTATCTAAGATGGCTAAGGTATAAGATCAAATGAATAGGATAAAGGTATAAACTAATCTAATATGGATAAAGGGATATAAAAGATCACTAATCTAATATGGATAAGGGTATATAAAGATCCTAACTAATATGATAAAGGGTATATAAAGATCACTAATCTAATATGATAAGGGTATAAAAGATACTAATCTAATATTGGATAAGGGGTATATAAAGATCACTAATCTAATATGGATAAAGGATATATAAGATACTAATCTAATATGGATAAAGTTATATACAAGATCACTTCTAATATGGATAAAGGGTATATAAAGATCACTACTCTAATATTGATAAGGGTATATAAAGATCACTAATCTATATATATAAATGGTTATTAAAATCACTAATTAATATGATAAGGGTATATAAAGATCCTATCTAATTGGATAAAGGGTATATAAGATGACTAATCTAATATGGATAAAGGGATATATAAAGATCACTATCTAATATGGATAAAGGGTATATAAAGATCACTAATCTAATATGGATAAAGGTATATAAAGATCACTAATCTAATATGGATAAAAGTATATAAAGATCATACTAATCTAATATGGATAAAAGGGTATATAAAGATGAACTAATCTAATATGGATAAAGGATATAAAGATACTAATCTAATATGGATAAAGGGTATATAAAATGACTAATCTTACTAGGATAAAGGGTATATAAAGATGACTAATCTAATATGGATAAAGGGTATATAAAGATCACTATCTAATATGGATAAAGGGTATAAAGATGCTAATCTAAGATAATAAAGGGGTATATAATAGATGACTATTAATATGATAAAGGGTATAAAAGAATCTATATGATAAAAGTATATAAGATCACTAATCTAATATGGATAAAGGGTATATAAAGATGACTATATCTAATATGGATAAGAGTATATATAAAATCACTAATCTATATGGATAAAAGGTATATAAAGATCACTATCTAATATGGATAAAGGGTATATAAATGATCCACTATCTATATGGATAAAGGTATTTAAAAGATGACCTAATCTAATATGGATAAGGGTATATAAAGATGACTAATCTATATGATAAAGGGTATATAAAGATCACTAATCTAATTATGATAAGGGTATATAAAGATCACTAATCTAATATGGATAAGGTATAATAAAATCAGTATCTAATATGATGTAAAATGACTATCTATATGGATAAAGGGTATATAAGATGACCAATCTAATATGGATAAAGGGTATATAAGATCACTAATCTAATATGGTAAAGGTATATAAATGATCACTAATCTAATATGGATAAGGGTATATAAAGATGACTAATCTAATATGGATAAAGGGTATATAAAATATCACTAATCTAATATGATAAAGGGTATATAAAGATACTAATCTAATATGGATAAAGGGTATATAAAGATCCTAATCTAATATGGATAAGGGTAATATATAGAATGACTAATCTTCTGGATAAAGGGTATATAAAGATACTAATCTAATATGGATAAAGGGGTATATAAGAATGCTAATCTAATATGGATAAGGGAATATAAAGATCACTAATAATTGGATAAGGTATATATAAAGTTACTAATCTAATATGGATAAAGGTATATAAAGATCACTAATCTAATATGGATAAAGGGTATATAAGATCCTAATCTAATATGGATAAAGGGTATAAAGATACTAATCTAATATGGATAAAGATATATAAAGTATCACTATATAATATGGATAAAGGTATATAAAGATCACTACTAATCTAATATGGATAAAGGGTAATATAAAGATCACTAATATAATATGATAGGGTATATAAAGATCACTAATCTAATATGGATAAAGGTATATAGATGACTACATCTAATATGGATAAAGGGAAATTAAGATCACTAATCTAATATGGATAAAGGGATATAAAGATCGACTAATCTAATATGGATAAAGGGATATATAAAGATCACTAATCTAATATGGATAAAGGTATATAAAGATCCCTAATCTAATATGGATAAGGGAATATAAGATCCCTAATCTAATAGGGATAAAGGGTATAAAAGATCCTAATCTAATATGGATAAGGGTATATAAAATGACTAATCTAATTATATAAAGGTATATAAAGATACTATATAAATAGATAAAGGGTATATAAAGATCACTAATCTAATATGGATAAATATAAAAGATCGCTAATCTAATAAGGATAAAGGTATATAAGATCACTAATCTAATATGGATAAAGGGAATATAAAATCAATCTAATATGATAAAGGGTATATAAGATCACTAATCTAATATGGATAAAGGGTATATAAAGATGACTAATATATATGGATAAAGGGTATATAAAGATCACTAATCAATATGGATAAGGGTATATAAAGATCACTAATCTAATATGGATAAGGGTATAAAAATCGCTAATCTAATATGGATAAAGGGTATATAAAGATAGCTAATCTAATAGGGATAAAGGTTATTAAAGATCCTAATCTAATATGATAAAGGGTATATACAAATCTTATGGATAAGGGTATATAAAGATCACTAATCTAATATGGATAAAGGGTATAGATAAAATCACTAATCTAATATGGATAAAGGGTATTAAGATCACTAAATATATGGATAAAGGTATATAAAGATCACTAATCTAATATGGATAAAGGGTATAAAGATCACTAATCTAATATGGATAAGGTATAAAAGATCACTAATCTAATATGATAAAGGGTATATAAAGATCACTAATCTAATATGGATAAAGGGTATATAAAGATCAGTAATCTATATGGATAAAGGGTTATAAATCGCTAATTCAATATGGTAAAGGTATATAAGATCACTACTAATTGAATAAAGGGTATATAAAAGATCACTAATCTAATATGGATAAAGGGTATATAAAGATGACTAATCTAATATGGATAAAGGGTATATAAAGATCACTAATCTATATGGATAAAGGGTATATAAGTATCACTAATCTAATATGGATAAGGTTATATAAAGGATCGTACTAAGTACTAAATCTGGATAAAGGGTAATATAAAGATCGCTAATCTAATATGGGATAAAGGTATATAAACATCACTAATCTAATAATGGAAAAGGGTATATAAAGATACTAATTAATAGGATAAGGTATAAAAGATCACTATCTAATATGGTAAAGGGTATATAAAGATCGCTAATCCAATTGGATAAGGGTATATAAGATCACTAATCTAATATGGATAAAGGGTAATATAAGATCACTAATCTAAATTGGATAAAGGTATATAAAGATCACTAATCTAATATGGATTAAAGGGTATTAAAAGATCGCTAATCTATATGGATAAAGGGAATATAAAGTCACTAATCTAATATGGATAAAGGGTATATAAAGATCGCTATCTAATATGATAAAGTATATAAAGATGACTAATATAATATGGATAAAGGTATATACAGGATCACTAATCTAATATGGATAGGGTATAAAGATCGACTAATCTAATATGGATAAAGGTATAAGATCCTAATCTAATATGGATAAAGGGTATATAAAGATCGCTATATAATAAGGATAAAGGGTATATAAGATCCTATCTAATATGGATAAAGGGAATATAAGACACTAATCTATATGGATAAAGGGAATAAAAGATCACTAATCTAATATATGTAAAGGGTATATAAATATCACTAATCTAATATGGATAAAGGGTCTATAAAGATCACTAATCTAATATGGATAAAGGGTATATAAAGATCCTAATCTAATATGGATAAGGGTATATAAGATCACTAATCTAATATGGATAAAGGGTAATATAAAAAGACGGCTAATCTATATGGATAAAGGGTAATATAAAGATCGCTAATCTAATAGGATAAAGGGTATATAAAGATCCTAATCTAATATGGATAAGGGAATATAAAGATCACTATCTAATATGGATAGGGTATATAAAGATCACTAATCTAATATGGATAAGGTATATAAGATCACTAATCTAATAATGGATAAAGATATATAATAAAGATCACTAATTAATATGGATAAAGGGTATATAAGATCACTAATCTAATATGGATAAAGGTATATAAAGATCACTAATCTAATATGGATAAAGGGTATATAAAGACTGACTAATCTAATATGGATAAAGGTATATAAAGATGCTAATCTAATAGGATAAAGTATATAAAGATCGCTAATCTAATCTGATAAAGGTTATATAGATCACATCTAATATGGATAAAGGGTATAAAAGATCACAATCTAATATGGATAAAGGGATAATAAAGATCACTAATCTATATGGATAAAGGGAATATAAAGATCACTAATCTAATATGATTAAAGGGTATATAAAGATCAACTAATCTAATAGTAAGGGATATAAAGCTACTAATCTAATATGGAAAGGTAATATAAGAATCACAATCTAATATGGAAAGGGTATATAAAGATCACTAATCTAATATGGTAAAGGGTATATAAAGAATCACTAATCTAATATGGATAAAGGTATAATAAAGATCACTAATCTAATATGGATAAAGGGTATATAAAGATCACTAATCTAATATGGAAAAGGGTATATAAGATCACTAATCTAATATGGTAAAAGGGTATATAAGACACTAATCTACTATATGGATAAAGGGTATATAAAGATCGCTAATCTAATATGGATAAAGGGTAGTATAAAATCCTAATCTAATATGATAAAGGGTATTAAAGACTATCTAATATGGATAAAGGGTATATAAAGATCAGCTAATCTAATAGATAAAGGTATATAAAGATCACTAATCTAATATGGATAAATGTGATATAAAGATCACTAATCTAATATGGAAAGGGATATAAAGATCACTATAATCTAATAATGGAAAGGGAATATAAAGTCACTAATCTAATATGGATAAGGGAATATAAGATCCTAATCTAATAGGATAAAGGGTATATAAAGATCACTAATCTAATATGGATAAAGGGATATAAAGATCACTAATCTAATATGGATAAAGGTGGTATATAAAGATCACTAATCTATATGGATAAAGGTTATTAAAGATCCTAATCTAATATTGATAAAGGGTATATAAAGATCACTAATCAATATGGAGTAAAGGGTATATAAAGATCCTAATCTAATATGGATAAAGGGTATAAAAGATCACAATCTAATATGGATAAGGGTATAAAGATCCAATAAGGATAAAGTGTATCTAAAAGCGTAATCAATAAGGATAAAAGGTATATAAAGATCACTAATCTAATATGGATAAAGGGTATATAAAGATCACTAATCTAATATGGTAAAGGGTATATAAAGATCACTAATCTAATATGTGAAAAGGATAATATAAAACACTAATCTAATATGGATAAGGGAATATAAAGATCACTAATCTAAATATGGATAAAGGGATATAAAGATCCTATCTAATATATGATAAAGGGTAGAATTATAAGATGACTAATCTAATATGATAAAGGGTATATAAAGTTGACTATACTAGTGATCCATGAGTTGCAATTCTATGCACGAAGGTAAGTAGAATTCAGCTCAACAACAACAGGAGATGTCACATTCAACTGGTGATTTATAGATATAAGAAAGAGGCTCTAGACACACAGCATTTTATCTTCCTATTGGATACGGCACTTTAACTTCCTATTAGACAAATGTGATCCATTAGTTATCTAAATTAAATCATTTAGTTGATTAGTTTAATATTGTAAATATATAAATATTAAATGAGTTATTATTAAATGCTCCATTAAGGTATACATTTAAACATGATAAAAAGATTAAATTACTATTAAGTTATATATATGTTAATAATTAATATTAGATTAGGTTTTATAATAACAGGTTACATCAGTAATAAAGTTCAGACCTTCTAGTTACTAACTCATAGATCCATTTACATTCGTTTTCAGTAAGGAGGAATTTTATCACCCTCTATTACGGGCATAAAGTTTTTAACCTTGACATCTTAAGAAGGTGACATTCCCCCAATACATTCAGAAATATTTATACAATACAGATGTCATTTTCCCAATGGTGTGCATAACCGCAAATGCAGAGAGAGGAAGAGTAGAAATTTAGTCGTTCGAGGCCTGTCAATTGGAGCCTGTACTCCTTATGGAAACTTTCCAATGGTGTAGTCCTGCTCATAGGGGCGACTTAATACCTGCTGATGCGAGGGAGGTGTGCAGTCCATTATATGGAACTATTGGCAAGGACCGGCATGCAGTTTGGGTAGTGTACTCATTATGGGAAACGTTAATTACCCTGACATTGATTGGTGTCGAGTCGCATTGGGCTTGCTGAATTGTGGGTATGGTATTATGGGGACTTTAATTACCCTGACATTGATTGGTGTAGAGTGTACTCATTATGGGAACTCTTTAATTACCCATGACTTGCGTGGTAGTGTGTACTCATTATATGGGGGACAATCAATTAACCTGACATTGTGGTGTAGTGTACTCATATGGGGGACTTTATACCCTGACTTGATATGTGTAGTGTACTCATATGGGGGACTTAATTACACGCCATTGATTGGTGTAGTTGTACTCAGTTATGGGCGGTACTTTAATGAACCTGACATTGATTGGTGTAGTTTCTATTATGGGGGACTTAATACCTCGACATGATCGGTGTAGTGTCTCATATGGGGGAACTTTAATTTTAAATCCTGGACATTGATTGGTGTAGTGTACATATGTATGGGGACTTAAGTACCTGACATTGATTGGTTTGTGTACTCATTCTGGGGGACATTAATTCTCTACATTGATTGGTGTAGTGTGCTCATTATGGGGGACTTTAATTACCCTGACATTGATTGGTGTAGTGTACTCATTATGGGGGACTTTAATTACCCTGACATTGATTGGTGTAGTGGAACTGCCATCACAGAAGAAGGTGATAAGTTCCTGAATTTGCTGCAGGATAATTTTCTCTCACAGGTGGTTGAGGTTCCTACTAGAAAAGGAGCTCTGTTGGATCTGGTAATATCTAACATTGTGGAGCGCATTATAGATATAAAGGTAACTGGAGGCTTAGGGAATAGTGACCATGAAATAGTGGCGTTTGGACTTTGTTATCGAAAGGAAAAGTGTGCTGAGTTAACAAAGACATTTAATTTCAGGAAAGCAAATTTTCCCAGATTAAAAGCAGCTCTTCAGAATGTCAACTGGGATAATGGGGCATATTTATAAAGGATTGTCTTTTTCTCCAAATAATTAGCGCAGTACATCGCAGCGAAAATAGCGCCATTTGGGGCTTCGTTTCGCCTTATTTATAAAAAAGCGAAAAAAACACTTCGCATCTGAAAAAGGCGAACGGGTGCGATAAAGAGCGAAAAGTATCGCAGCGAAAACTTAACGCATCTAAGAAGACTGCATTGCGAAAACCATTCGAAACCAGAAAAGCCCACTAGAAAATGATGTCAAGTTCAAAATGGCCACCTCACATTTACCAAGAAGTCAGCCATGTCTTATTTAGTCAATCTTCTTAGAATTTCTCAATTGGAATACAATTTTCTTTTGCACTGCACATTCGCCTTTCTAATGCGCGATCGCTTTTCCAAGGCATATTACAGTATAATGCGCAGTCGCCTTTCTAATGTGCATTCGACTTTCTAATGCGCGATCGCCTTTTCAAGGCATATTGCAGTATAATGCGCGGTCGCCTTTCTAATGTGCGTTTGCTTTTCCAAGGCATATTACATTCTAATGCGCAGACAGGCTCCAAACATGCCTTTTCGCTCAAACAATGACTTTTCACCACCTTCAGGGTCGGGCTAATCTTTCGCTCTTTTTAACGCCAAAACCACTTTTCGCTCTTTTATAAATCGCGTTATGTCTTTTCGCTCCCTTATCGCTAAAATTACCATTGCGATGTATGGCGAAGAAAGGCGAAAAGGGTTTTAGCGATAGCTCGCGGAAACGGTTTCGCCATTCGTTAACGCTACCTTTATAAATAGCGTTAACTGTCTTTTTGGTGAAAAACCAAAAAACTTTTCGCCACTTTTCGCTCTTTTTTAAATATGCCCCAATGTATTATCAGGTAAATGTACTGAACAGAAGTGGACTGTGTTCAAGGGGATTTTAAGCCAGTTCACATCTAAATTTATACCCTTGGGAAATAAATGTAAAAAAAATAAATCCGCACCCATGTGGATGAATTCTGATGTAAAGAGGCAAATGGAAAGGAAGAAAAAGGCATTTAAAACCTTTAAGGCCAAGGGAACAGAAAGGGCCTTTAGGGATTATAAAAACTGTAACAAGGAGTGTAAGAAAGCAATCAAACTAGCTAAAATTAATAATGAAGTTAGGATAGCTGAACAAAGCATCACTAAGCCTAAAAAATTTTTTAAGTATATTAATAGTAAGAAGATGAGGACTGAGAATGTGGCACCTTTAACTAATGGGGACAAGTTAGTTACGGAGGTTGGCGAAAAAGCAAATGTCTTGAATAATTTTTTTTCCTCTGTATACACTATAGAAGATCCAAGTACAGATATCATAGAGTATAGTAGCAATAAAGGTATAAAAGATTCAAGTGCACTTTGGTTAACCGAGGATATGGTACAGAAAGAACTAAAGAAGGTTAATATTAATAAATCTCCTGGACCGGATAAAATACATCCTCGGGTACTTAAGGAGCTAAGTTCAGTTTTATCTAGGCCATTGTTTCTTATTTGTGCTGATTCCCTCATGTCCGGTGGTGTGCCTCTGGATTGGAAAAAGGCTGATGTTATTCCAATATTCAAAAAGGGTCGTCGTTCACAGCCGGGTAATTACAGGCCTGTAAGTTTAACTTCAGTGGTGGGGAAGATCCTAGAAAGTTTAATAAGGGAACATGTTCTAGAGTATGTTTCAAGGACTGACATTATAAGTAGTAACCAGCATGGATTTAGGAGGAATAGATCTTGTCAAACTAACTTGCTTGGCTTTTATGAGGAAGTAAGTAGAAATTTAGACTCTGTCATAGCAGTAGATGTAGTTTACTTGGATTTTGCAAAGGCTTTTGATACAGTCCCCCATAGGCAACTAATGAATAAGCTAAGGTCTGTTGGTCTGGGGAGTCACATTTGTACATGGATAGAAAATTGGTTAATGAATAGGATGCAGAGAGTAGTTGTTAATGGGGCTTCATCATTATGGACTAAAGTGCTAAGTGGGGTGCCACAGGGTTCTGTGTTGGGGCCGCTTCTATTTAATCTATTTATTAATGATTTGGAAGTGGGTATTGTCAGCAAGGTTTCTGTGTTTGCTGACGACACAAAACTTTGTCGACCATTAAAAACTTCAGAGGATGTGCAATCGTTGCAAGGGGATCTAGATAGATTATCACATTGGGCTGCTAAGTGGCAGATGAAATTCAATGTTGATAATGGAAGGTGATGCATTTTGGACTTAAAAATCCTTGTGCTACTATAAATGGCTCTGTGTTAAGTGAATCCCTGTTGAAAAGGGATCTTGGAGTTTTGGTGAATAACAAACTTAAAGGTAGCAAGCAGTGCCAGGCGGCAACAGCTAGAGCCAGCATGGTATTGTCTTGTATAAAGAGAGGTATGGATTCAAGGGAGGAAAATGTAATTCTCCCTCTTTACAAAGCATTGGTAAGGCCTCATTTGGAATATGCAGTGCAATTTTGGAATCCTGTGTACAAAAAGGACATCTTTGAAATGGAAAGGGTTCAGAGAAGGGCAACTAAATTAATAAGGGGATTGGGGGAGCTTGAATATGAAGAGAGACTGGAAAAGTTACAATTATGTACGCTGGAGAAAAGGCGCTTGCGTGGGGATATGATTACTGTGTATAAATACATTAACAGGCCATATAATAAACTATCTGGGGCATTGTTCACCAATAGAACATGTCAAAGGACACGAGGCGAGGACATCCCTTAAGACTTGAAGAAAAAAGGTTTAGGCTTCAAGCTCGGAAGGGGGTTTCACTGTGAGAACGGTAAAGCTATGGAACTGTCTTTCAGTGGATGTTGTAATGGCAGGTTCATTGGTCAGTTTCAAAAAAAGCTGGATGAGTTTCTCAAACAAGGAATGTGCAAGTTACTGGTATTGATACATAAAGTAGAGTTGGGAAAGGGTTTTCACTGTGAGAACGGTAAAGCTATGGAACTGTCTTCCAGTGGACGTTGTTATGGCAGGTTCATTGGTCAGTTTAATAAAAAGCTGGATGAGTTCTACAAACAAGGAAGTTACAAGTTACTGGTATTGAACATAAAGTAGAGTTGGGAAAGGGTTTTTCACTGTGAGAAGGTAAAGCTATGGAACTGTCTTCCAGTGGATGTTTGTAATGGCAGGTTCATTGGTCAGTTTCAAAAAAAGCTGGATGAGTTCAAACAAGGAATGTTACAAGTTACTGGTATTGATACATAAGTAGAGTTGGGAAGGGGTTTTTTCACTGTGAGAACGGTAAAGCTATGGAACTGTCTTCCAGTGGACGTTGTTATGGCAGGTTCATTGGTCAGTTTAAAAAAGCTGGATGAGTTTCTCAAACAAGGAATGTTACAAGTTACTGGTATTGATACATAAAGTAGAGTTGGGAAAGGGTTTGTCACCGTGAGAACGGTAAAGCTATGGAACGTCTTCAGTGGACGTTGTTATGGCAGGTTCATTGGTCAGTTTAATAAAAAGCTGGATGAGTTTCTAAACAAGGAATGTTACAAGTTACTGGTATTGATACATAAAGTAGAGTTGGAAAGGGTTTGTCACCGTGAGAACGTAAAGCATTGGAACTGTCTTCCAGTGGACGTTGTTATGGCAGGTTCATTGGTCAGTTAATAAAAAGCTGGATGAGTTTCTACAAACAAGGAAAGTTACAAGTTACTGGTATTGATACATAAAGTAGAGTTGAAAGTGTTTGCACTGTTGAGAACGGTAAAGCTATGGAACTGTCTTCCAGTGGACGTTGTTATGGCAGGTTCATTGGTCAGTTTAATAAAAAGCTGGATCAGTTTCTGCAAACAAGGAATGTTGCAAGTTACTGGTATTGATACATAAAGTAGAGTTGGGAAAGGGTTTGTCACTGTGAGAACGGTAAAGCTATGGAACTGTCTTCCAGTGGACGTTGTTATGGCAGGTTCATTGGTCAGTTTAATAAAAAGCTGGATCAGTTTCTGCAAACAAGGAATGTTGCAAGTTACTGGTATTGTACATACATAAAATAGAGTTGGAAAGTTTTGTCACTGTGAGACGGTAAAGCTATGGAACTGTCTTCCAGTGACGTTGTTATGGCAGGTTCATTGGTCGTTCAAAAAAAGCTGGATGAGTTTCTACAACAAGGAATGTTCAAGTTACTGTATTGATACTAAAGTAGAGTTGGGAAAGGGTTTGTCACTGTGAGAACGGTAAAGCTATGGAACTGTCTTCCAGTGGACGTTGTTATGGCAGGTTCATTGGTCAGTTTAATAAAAAGCTGGATAGTTTCTGCAAAACAGGAATGTTGCAAGTTCTGGTATTGATACATAAGTAGAGTTGGGAAGGGTTTGTCACTGTGAGAACGGTAAAGCTATGGAACTGTCTTCCAGTGGACGTTGTTATGGCAGGTTCATTGGTCAGTTTAATAAAAAGCTGGATGAGTTTCTAAAACACAGGAATGTTCAGTTACTGGTATTGATACATAAAGTAGAGTTGGGAAAGGGTTTGTCACTGTGAGACGGTAAGCTATGGAACGGTCTTCCAGTGGCGTTGTTATGGCGGTTCATTGGTCAGTTTATAAAAAGCTGGATCAGTTTCTGCAAACAAGGAATGGCAAGTTACTGGTATTGATACATAAATATGAGTTGATCCAGGGAAATTTCCGATTGCCACTTGGAGTCAGGAAGGAATTTTTTCCCCCTTCATAAATTTGGTGGGGGTTTTTTGCCTTCCTCTGGATCAACAGTTAGGCAGGAAATGAGGATATTGCTAGATGGGTTGGACTGGATGGACGTATGTCTTTATTCAACCTCAAATACTATACTATACTATAGTGCACCCCGTATTGTATCTTACATTAAGAACATGTAAGCAGATACACTACATACTGTTACAACTGATGTATCTTTTCATGTTCTATATTTTTTACATGTATGAGCTGTTGACATGTATACCTATGATCACATGCGGACATGTAATGTTTATTTGCCCCACATTTGTACATGCCTTGGTACTTACCCATGTGGGTTATTTTACCGGTTGTCTATACTGACTGGGGAAAGTATATTACACAAAGATTCGGCTTTTTTTGAACAAATTTACAATTTTTAACCAGATCCCAATCAGGATCCGGATCTCCTTCCAAATGGATAGATGTTCCTTAATAATTTTACAATATCTTAGAATTGAAATGTGTATTTAGCTGTAAATAAGATGGTGTTATCACTTCCTCTATTAAATCCCTTTTACTCTCTTATCTATTGACCAAGGTAAGATAAATAAGACATTTTCTATTCAATTTAAATGCCCATAAGATGGCCGTGATAGATAGAGAAACGTATATTCTCTTTGGAGGAATCTATCCCTCATTTCTATGGCTCTATTAATAAATGTGTCATCATCCGTACAATTCTATGTATGTATAGTTTATTTAAAGTGCCACTGGCGGACGTAGCGCTGTATAATAACAAAATACAAAAAAGTCATACAGGGGGTCAGTTACATAAATATATAAATTATATAAATAGATGTGCTAGAGCTTTGCCACAAAAGGTAAAGAGGTCCCTGCCCCATAGAGCTTACAATCTAGTTAGGTGGGTAACACACAGATACAATGGAATGGGTATAAGTGCTGGAGTGGGACATATGCAGTGCAAATAAAATCATATACTATGCTCGATTTAGGATGTAAGGGTAGATTTATCATATATAGATATATAGATACCATATACTGTGCTGGTTACCGGATAGGTAGGATGTAATAGTAGATTTATCATATATAGATATATAGATACCATATACTGTGCTGGTTACCGGATAGGTAGGATGTAATGTTAGATTTATCATATATAGATATATAGATACCATATACTGTGCTGGTTACCGGATAGGTAGGATGTAATGGTAGATTTATCATATATATATATATAGATACCATATACTGTGCTGGTTTACCAGATAGGTAGGATGTAAGGGTGATTTAGCATATATCGATATAATAGATGCATATACTACTGTGCATGGTTACCGATAGGTAGGATGTAAGTGTAGATTTATCATATAAGATATATAGCTATCCTATACTTACTCGTTAAGCGGATAGGTGGATGTAAGGGTAGGTTTATTCAAACTGTGCCGGACGTTGCTGCACCCAGTTATAGTTAGTAAGTAATTACTATGTAGTATTTTCCATATAGAGATATATTAATAAATTCATATACTCTGTGACGTGTCTGTTAGTCGCGTCGACGATGAGATAGGTGGATGCCAAGCGTAAGCGATATTAAATCCATGATAGCGATATATATGATATCATATACTGTGCGGGTTACCCCACTTCGAATGCCCTGGGGCTCGGCAGGTACAGAAAGGAAGTGTACTGTAAGGGTATATTTATCATACTCTAACTGCACGCAATGAGCATATTATAAACCATATCCTGTGGCTGGTTACCGGATATTTAGGGATGTAAGGGTAATTTGTTGTGGTCTAGGCGTCTATTCTGCCTCGTGGTTAGATCTTAAGATAATCATATACGTGCTGGTTTTACCGGATAGGTAGGATGTAATGTGATTTATCATATATAGATATAAGATACCATATACTGTGCTGGTTACCGATAGGTGTAAGGTTAGATTATTATCATATATAGATATGTAGATCCATATACTGTGCTGGTTACCGGATAGGTAGGATGTAAGGTAGATTTATCCATATAAGATATATAGATATCATATACTGTGCTGGTTACCGGATAGGTAGATGTAAGGGTAGGATTCTCATATAATATTATTATAGATACCATATACTGTGCTGGTTACCGGATAGGTAGTAGAGTAAGGGGCAGATTTATCATACATATATAGATATTGGGCAAAAAAAACGACATTACGGTGGGGGGGAGGGTGCGGGTGGTACCGTCACTATAGTCGATAGACCATCGGGCGGTCCCGGTAGGTGTATGAGTAGTTTATATAAGATATATATCATATACTGTGCTGGTTACGGATAGTAGGGAGCGGAAGGGTATGATTTTATCATATATATATAGATAGCATATTCCTGTGCTGGTTACGCGGAAGGTAGATGTAAGGGTAGATTTTACATATAGTAGATTAGGTCGAATTATTACTCTCACTGCCACATTTCCTTGGTTGTATCATATATGAACACTACAGACTCCATCGATTGGATATCATATACCGTGCTGGTTTACTGGATAGGTAGGATCTAAAGGGTAGAATTTATCACATATTATGATAATATGATTCATATACCTGTGCTTGGTTTACCGGTAGTAGATGTAGGGTAGGATTTTATATCAAATAAAAAAATGGTAATATATAGATAACTACTGTGTGGTGCTGTAGTGTACCGAATAGGAGGTATAAGGGGTAGATTATCATATATGATACCATTACTCGGCGCTGGTTACCAATGGTCAGGCTGTAAGGGTTGTCAGGGTGTGGGTGGGCACGTGATGCACACACGTTCAGCACGCACGGAGTAACGGGTGCGGTGGTTACCAGAGTATGTAGTGTATGAGAAGGGATAGTTATCATATATAGACGTGGCGCGAGCTAGAAGATTCGTCGGTCCATCCATCGGTGGGCGGGCATCTCACGGTTGCTGGTTACCAGATAGGTAGGATGGTGAAGGGTAGATTTAATCACATCTATATATCATAGATACCATATCTGTGCTGGTTCAGGAATAGGTAGGAGTAAGGGTAATTCATCCACATATAGATATAGTAGATATCATATCTTGCGGTTACCTTACCCCGTTAGGTCGGATGTAAGGGTAGATTTATCATATATAGATATATAGATATCATATACGGTGCTGGTTACCGGATAGGTAGGATGTAAGGGTAGATTTATCATATATAGATATATAGATACCATATACTGTGCTGGTTACCAGATAGGTAGGATGTAAGGGTAGATTTGTCCACCTTTCTGTATCCGGTACGACGCTCCATTCTCCGGTAATAAGTCTGAAACTACTCTTTTTAATATCTGATGTATTTGAAACAAATACAAAATAAATTTAATCTTTCAGATACACAAAAGAATCAAATTAAGGTTTGGTTACCCACACACATGAGTTGTAGGCTTACACGTCCTGAAATAGTCCAGGGGAGAGAGCCTAGGCAGGGTACAGATAGAGACAGTTAATTTATCTTCCAACTGGGGAACATATTCCTTCATTAGAAGTGTTAGAATCTTTAAAAACCTCAGTAAATGAGGATCCTTTTGCTTTTTTTGGTAATATTTGAACAAGCATATAGGATAGTAATGAGATTAACACCAGATGAAACAGAGGAAATGATTTTGGCTTTTGTAAGAAAATTAAAAAATACTTTCAAGCTATTTTCGCATCTAAGTTAGAAACACTAGAAGAAGTCGCTTCTTTCATAGATAAATATAGGAGACAGTTGAAACCAAAGCCTAAGATTTCTGGAGGTAGGTAGAACAACTAATCAGGGACAAGGTAAAGCTAATTCTGGGCAGATATTGAATGGAAAGCAAGGTACACAACATTCTGTGTTAAACAATCTTCAGTGTTATAGATGTGACAGACGGGGTCATGAGAAGAAATTGTAAAATTACAGAAAAGGATTTACCATGCAAAATTCAGGGAAAGAAAATGGATTTGTTAGACAACCAACAGCCCCACAAAAAGATGCAATAGCAAAGTCAGAATGGTTAAAACTATTGCAAAAGAATTTGGAAAGTATATTCCACAGGCTGCATCTAATAGGCAGAAAACAGAACCACCAGACTTTTCAAAGTTTCAAAAGGGGGGTAAGGTAATGATTAGAACTTTTCGAAAAATAGGACCATGGGAAGCAAACTGGGAAGGTCCATATGACGTAATAGACACAATGGGGCAGGTTATGTTGCAAGTTCATAGACATAATGGTAATAAACGCAGACAGCAAGTTCTGTGGGTCCATGCGGACCAATGCAAATTGTACATAGCAAAATAATGACTGTTTTATTGAAGAGGAAATGAGGCCCAGAGCTGGAAGGAATATCCTGTTCTGTGTGTTATTAGTTTGTTTAATAGTAAAACAGACCAAATCAAGCCAATCAAGGACAAGGAAAACAAGAAATAGTCCATTTCTATGGGAAACAACAAGTGAAAACATCCAAAATATAGATTCAATAGTGTCACAAGAATTACAAGGGTCAATAGGGATTGGAAGTCAAGAAGGAGCAGCTATGACAGGATGTGTTGACCTTTCGTATTCGGATGGAAAAATATTAATGACAATTGTGTTGGCACCTAAAAACAGATCCCAATGGATGAAGGGAACCTATACCCAAGGAAATACATCTGGATCATGGGAATGCAACATTGTGGACATTTTCCATCAACGTAAATGAACCTTATCAGATGGAAAGTGATCCAGAGTTAGAGGACAGAGTACCAACAAGACATGGAACTCTGGAGCCCTTCGATTTAAAATATAAAAAAAAGAGTTTGGATGAGAAATGTGGAACCAAAAGACTTAAGTCCAAACAATGAAAAAACCTGGAAAGTGAAGGCACATAGAGGTTTAGACCCTATAATAATAGAAATGAGATTTGTAGCACAAGAAATTATTTTTCCAGAGGTAAAAGTGGAGCCAACATCAATAAAATTGAATGAAGGCCAAAATATACGGTTAATATGTAAACCAGCTTTAACATTACCTCCAGGATCAGTAATCTCTTGGGCAAAAGAACAAAACTTCCGGGGAAGTGTAACATACGGACCATATATGGTAATTCAAAGAAGTACTATAGGTAATGTAGCATGGATAAATCAAAGTTTGGTTTATAATGTAAAAAATGTACAACTAGAGGATAAAGGAGTTTATCAGTGTTGTATACTAATACAAAATGAACAAATATGTAAAACATCTAATGTGACAGTTGTACCACATGCTAGGGACACCCCTTGTACAAAAGAAAATTTTAAACCATCTAGTCCATTCCAAATCAATTATTTCCATTCAAAGTCCATTTTGAAGGATGGTAAATTTGTTACTGTTATGTGGCATTTTAATACCTCTTATTGGAAAATCTCCACGAGATTTCCACAATGTAGGAAATATCTTTCACAGATGGAGCAAGGAATGGATTATTGGTTTGGAGGACTCAAAACTGAATCATCCCGTCAGAAAAGAGATCTGATTGGTAATATTCTGGGAGAAGCAGGAACGGTGGGAGCCGCTGTAAACAGTATAAGTATTACTTCCTTGAAAAATGATTTGGAAAGTGCGGAATTGTTGGATAGTAGAGGTATTCAAGTCCAAAGAACACAATGAAATTTTGAATCACATGGTGATTAAAACAGCTTCAGTGTTAGGACCAACAGTATTACATTTGCAAGAAATCCCTTTGGGATTGTTACAAAGTGAAAATTCTGCACAAGTATCAAGAGCTTGTATGGAAATTCAAACGGAATACTCTACGGATCTAAAAGTAACAGCACAAGCTTTGCAAGGAGGTATTACACCTTTGGAAATACAACACAGTCTTCCCAAAGAATACAATATGGCACTCAACCACACAGATTTATGGGTAAATACCGCATATACTTGAGTATAAACCGAGTTTTTCAGGCTGTAAAACCAGCCTGAAAACTTGGACTCGGTTTATACTCGAGTCACTAAGTTGAAGGTACCTCCATTCCGGCAGCAGCGTCCTCTCCATTCCGGGAGCCGCAGGATCATTCCATGTACTGGTGCGCCAAGTGAGGGTGGCATTCAAGATATTTGGAAACTACAACTCCCAGCATGCTTTATTAGCTGGTAGTTTCCAAACATCTTGAATGCCAAGTTACTACCCTTGGTTTATACTCGAGTCAACAACTTTTATTAGATTTTTTAGGTGAAATTGGGTACCTCGGTTTATACTCGGGTCGGTTTATACTCGAGTATATACAGTAAGTGGATAGAATGTGATGTAAATGAATGTATAGGGACATCATTAATACCTATTGTAGGAGAAGAAGTACCAGTATATTCCATGACAGTTTTAGGTCTGCCGGTCAGTAAGTCACAGTTACTGTATTACAAATTACAATATGTAGATTTCATAGTTAGTGATCCAACAGCAGAAGCAGAGCAAGTGGATTTGTCTGCATGTTTGCATTTTAATGATATAATTATATGTGCACCTCATCAGGTCAAGCAGATTTTCCATTCCTGTTCCCACAATCACACTTCCTGTACAGTGCAAATTAGGAATGTGAGGTCTGCTTGGGAACTGGTGAATCCTGTAAGCGATTCTAAGGTGTGTGTTCATGTAATGACGGATAAAGAGGAGGTAAGAGGTTATTTCCCTACATGTACAGTAACATCTTCTGTAAATAGAGGGTTATATTGCATTGAAGATAGTCCAAGGGAAATATATATAAGTGAAACACGAATTAATATTTCCAGGATTATATCTAAGGATGTTAATGTAGAACCTCTAAAATGTAATATCTCCCAAGTAAATGAGTTCCCATGGACATTATGGGCTGATCAATTAAAATTAGATCAGGGATTATTGCTCTCATTGGAGAAGCAAATTAAAGAAGCGGAGATAGTGTTCCAACATGAACAGGGGAAATTAAAAGAAATCCAACATGAATTTTCTGAAATGGCGGGAACTTCATGGTGGAAAAAATTTGTAAAATCAATAAATGCCTGGTCAAAAACATCTGCTGGAACTGCTATAGGAAATGTTTTATTACATCCATTTATTATTCTTACGTGTATTTGCATAATAATAAAAAATAAGTATTTTTAATATGCAGAATAGGATACTTGTATAGAAATTTACAAAAAAGTATTGAGCAAGGGGAAATTGTTCTGAGAGAAATGGTCAATCGAAATAAGTGACTAAGGGCCATATTTATAAAGGATTGTCTTTTTCGCCAAATAATTAGAGCAGTACATCGCAGCGAAAATAGCGCCATTTGGGGCTGAAAAAGGCGAACGGGCGCGATAAAGAGCGAAAAGTATCGCAGCAAAAACTTAACGCATCTAAGAAGACTGCATTGCGAAAACCATTCGAAACCAGAAAAGCCCACTAGGAAATGATGTCAAGTTCAAAATGGCCACCTCACATTTACCAAGAAGTCAGCCATGTCTTATTTAGTCAATCTTTTTAGAATTTCTCAATTGGAATACAATTCTCTTTTGCACTGCACATTCGCCCTTCTAATGCGCGGTCGCCTTTCTAATGCGCGGTCGCCTTTCTAATGCGCGTTCGCCTTTTCAAGGCATATTCCAGTATAATGCGCGGTCGCCTTTCTAATGCGCGTTCGCTTTTCCCAACAGACAGGCTCTAAACATGCCTTTTCGCTCAAACAATGACTTTTCACCACCTTCAGGGTCACGCTAATCTTTCGCTCTTTTTAACGCAAAAACCACTTTTAGCTCTTTTATAAATCGCGTTATGCCTTTTTGCTCCCTTTTTGCTAAAATTACCAGTGCGATGTATGGCGAAGTAAGGCGAAAAGGGTTTTAGCGATAGCTCGCGAAAAGGTTTCGCCATTCGTTAACGCTACCTTTATAAATAGCGTTAACTGTCTTTTTGGTGAAAAACCATGCGAAAAGCGAACGCAAAAACTTTTCGACACTTTTCGCTCTTTTATAAATAGGGCCCTAAGGGCCCTATTTATAAAAGATCGGTAACGTTATCGTAAAATAACGACCGGGGTTTTACCGATAACGACCGTTATTTACCGATAACGACCGGTATTTACCAATAACGACCGGTATTTACCGATATCGGTAAATAACGACCGGTATTTACCGATAACGACCGGTATTTAACGATATCGGTAAATACCAGTCGTTATCGTTAAATAACGGTCGTTATCGGTAAAATCCCGGTCGTTATTTTAGGATAACGATCGGTATTTTACGATAACGATACCGATCTTTTATAAATAGGGCCCTAAGTTCTAGCAAGTTGTCTCCTCTTTTGAACGAAAGGGCCATGAATGATGTGTGAATAAAATTTCTAGAAAAAAAGAAATTTAGGGGGGCTTGTAGGATTTTTATAGTAATATCTAATTTAATTCTGTCAGCTTAAATCTTTGCCCCGTATGCTAGAGTACAGATAGACAATCCCAAGGACATGGCATTCTTTAGAGTCTAAAAGAAGAACTCTTAAAGGGTATGTCCACCCTTAAAAATAGTTTTTAATATGCTGTTCCCCCATGTCTGCCAGCCCCAACCGCATATATTTTATTTTCCAAAAGCCCCCCAAACTCTTACTTACCTCCCCTCATTCCTCCGCCGCACTGCCGGCCCTCTGCTTGCGAGAATGCAAGCAGAGGGGCGGGACCGGCAGTCGCAATACAATCACGGACGCGGCTGCCGGTCATTCAGTGCAGCGGAGGAAAGAGGAGAGGTAAGTAAGAGTTTGGGGAGCTTTTGGAAAATAAAAAATATGCGGTTGGGGCTGGGGGACATGGGGGAGCATCATATAAAGGGGGATTTATGCTAGGGGGAGGGATAGTAGAACGGGAGGAGAGGGAGGGAGAGGGAGGGAGGTCTGGAGGGAGGGGGGAGAAGGGCTGCAGTGCGCATGACAAATATCTACCGGAGGCCAGGTAGGAGGCAGAGCACTGCTAGCCTCCTGGTGGACAGTTTTTGGGACTTTAGGGGGGGTCTACAGGAGAACCCTATGGAGCTGGGATGTGAGGTAAGGATTACACTACACCACATGGTGGGGCCATTACTGGGGGGATTATAGTTTTGGGGGTGGACATGCCCTTTAAACTCAAAATATACAGAAGAATGTTATTTGTACTTGTGTATTTTCAACAAAGAACTCCGTTATCTCAATGTAGAAAAGCTAACGACTCCCACCTTCTACATGTTGCCGAAAATACACAAGAACCGAGTGAAACCCCCAGGTAGGCCCATCATATCAGGGATAGGAAGTTTAATAGAGCCAGCCTGTACTTATATAGACATTCAGTTACAAAAATATGTCTTACTACTAGAATCATACATCAAAGATACAGGAGACTTTATTCGGAAAATACAAGATATAATGATTGACAGCAATGACATTCTCGTTACATGTGATGTTGAATCTTTGTATTCGAACATAGGCCATAGAGAAGGACTCAGAGCCACAGAGTATCACCTATCTAAATCAGAGGTAGGCGATCGGAACAAAAATGAATTTATTCTCACTTTACTTGAATTTTGTCTGAATCACAATTATTTTGTTTTCAATAGAAAAACGTTTTTACAAGTCAAAGGTACCGCGATGGGTGCACGTTGCGCTCCATCATATGCAAATCTTTTTCTAGGGTGGTGGGAAGAGACAATAGTGAGAAACTCTCCCTTTTACCAAAGGCATGTTAAATTATGGGCACGATTCATAGATGACATATTCATCGTATGGAAAGGAACACAAGAAGATCTTAACATATTCATAGATACACTTAACATAAATACTCTAAACATATTCCTCACCCGAGAGATTTCTAACACACATATTCACTTTTAAGACATCACAGTGAAAAAGGAACAGGACAGGTTAGTGACTACACTCTACAGAAAAGAGACAGCGACTAACTCACTTTTACATTTTAATAGCTCTCACCCGAAAGACTGATAAAAGCGATACCTAAAAGTCAATTCATGAGGGTCAAACGCAACTGTACATTAAAAGAGGATTGGAATACAGAGGCTCGAGCAAAGATTTAAAAACAGAGGATATCCAACTAACCTATTAAAGAGGATTAAATATGACACACAGAGCCTATAGCAATCAGACTTATTAATTCCCACAAATCGCCCTAGAGACGGTAAGATTCGATTTATTACCAGATATAACGCTGAATGGTCAAAAATCAAATACATTTTAGAAAAGAACTGGCATATACTAACACATGACAATGTACTTTCACAGTATTTACATACGAATCCATCAATGACAGCAAGAAAAGCCAAGACGATCTCAGACCATCTGACTCATAGTCATTTCACCGCACGCTCAGAAAGAACAGGGCATGGCAGATGACTGACAGGTAGTTATCCATGTGGTGACTGTATGTTATGCAAGTTCATTGAAAAAACAGATATCATCTGGAGTACAACCAGAGAGAAATCTTACAAAATTTACAAATACTTTAACTGTAAGACTCCCAACGTGATTTATGGCCTTTTGTGTCCATGCAGGAAACTATATATTGGCAAAACTGAACAAATGATGAAAAAAAGACTTTGTAAACATATATCTGACATGCGTTTGGCAGAGAGAAACAAAAGAGAAGGAAAGAATATATCCAGTGTTGCTATGCACTTCCTAGAGGAATACAATAGTGCAACAACAGGACTTAGATGCTTCGGGATCGACGCACTAAAATATAACATCAGAGGAGGTGATATAACACATAGACTATTACGTATGGAAACAAAGTGGATATATTTATTGAACAGCAAAGCACCGCTAGGATTAAATGAGGAATTCGACCTCACCCCCTATATCTGAAAGTACTATGGATTAATTCATGATCAAAGATTTTTGTAAGAATCCAAAGGAAAGTAACCTCCCGTTATTTCTAACAAAAAAGACTGAACTGATTCAAGTCTATTTATTCTATGATTTTATTGGCCCCATATGATTCATGGAGCCAATTTACTCCTTCAATTTGAACATATTTTTATGTCTCATGCTTTATATTCAATTCACTATGCAACTTTATCAATTATGTTCTTATATGGGCTTTTCCTTTAAATAAGGGACTGTATATACTGTATGGGTCCATCAGAAATATTATAGCTGCATAAATGAAAATTTGTTTCTATTAACATTAATCTGGGCAGCTTGAGTCATTCTCTGGGTATACCCACACAGAAATGAATGCTATATAATGATGTCAATTAGTATGGCACTTTAGAAATTGTATATATATTTAACTGTTTATTGCTATTCTGTTCATAAATTGGTGAATTACCTTGTCTAACTGCATATATACACTGACTTCCGGTTACGGAGGGACTAACAAAAGACTGAATGGACAGAAATTCCCCTCTTCCGTATATAACACACATGCGCGAGTGCGACGAATGAGGTCGCGCATCGCGAACATGTGGAGTGACGTCACTCCAGCCGCGCGAAATTTGGCGTGTGCAGCTTACATAAATAGACGGTAGATATGGGGAACAAAGCAGCATGGCTGATAAAGCTCCGACACCTGAATAGGAGGAGCGAAACGCGTCCCCACCTGCTTTGCTTTCATACAGGGCCTTGCATACTTAAACACCACATGGATTATTCTGACTGACGTGACAGGAGACTGGTAGCTATACTGCACTTTATTGTTAGCTATAAAAAGGTCTTATACATAAATGTCTCAATATGTGATTACTTAAACTTTGAGAGTATAAAGTGAGAGCCCTGTATATGTGTTTTTAATTGCTTTTAAAATATCCCCTCTGTAATAAAGGACTTTTAGTTTTGATACCAGATATAGAGTGTTGCAGCCTATACGTTCTTTTTTGTATCTTCAGTATTTGCTTATATTTATATAGTTATAGGCCTTTTTGTGCACCTCTACTCCACTGGAGATATATACACACAGAGCAGAGTGCCCTATCTCTCTTATTTCTCTAAATTTATCCTCATGACATGTGACATCACTAGTTTATGTACTGTGATTCCTCAACGTGATGCTGTCGAGGTTTGTTGGACAGCTCTCACAAAAGCACATCACAAAAATCCGCCCATTGAATGCCTGATGAAGTTACTAGAATTGATACTAACAACTATTTTAGGTTTGGCAAAACCTTTTATAAACAAAATCGCTGGAAGCGCTATGGGCTCCAATGTGGCTCCTTCAACAGCCAACTTATATATGCAAACTTTCGAAGAAAAATACATCTTGGACAGATACAAAAGAATCATCATCTACCGTCGTTTTATCGATGATCTGTTTTTCGTATGGGAGGGCACAGAATCTGAAGCTAAGATGTTTCTATCTGACATCAATGCCCTTAATACACCCATAAAATTGACAGCCCATATCGACCCAATATCAGTGGAATTTCTAGATTTAAAATTCTTCATTTCGGACAACAAACTACATACTACATTATTCAGAAAACCAACTGATAGAAACTCTGTCTTACATTACAACATCCAATTCCGTTGAAAAAGTCTATTCCTTTCAGTCAAGCTTTACGTGTACTGAGAAACAACAGCAATCCCGTTTTTGCCGATGTACAACTTGAAGATCTTAAAAATAGATTGTCCAAAAGACAATATCCAACCCAGCTGATTGATTGATCTTTCATCAAAGCTAGGGAATCTGTTCAAAATTATTTCGTCAAAACCAACTCAAACCAAGATGCTATGAGATTACATACTGAGTATAATCCCAGAAGCTCCAAGGTGAAAAAAATCATTAACCAACATTGGGAGATTGTAAGAAAGGACAAGTCTCTTCCCTTCCATAACACGTCTATTCAACATACTTTCAAACAGGGCCGTTCGCTTAGGAATATATTGGTTAACACGGACATACCATCGATAGGAAAGTCCAAAGTAAAATTGGGTTGCTTCAGGTGCCCTAATTGCACTACGTGCAATGACATGTTATCAGGGAACTCGTTCCCTCAGCCACAGATGGGTAAACGTATCAAGATCAAGGGCAGATTTACATGCACTAGCCGCAATGTCATCTATTATATAGTGTGCCCATGTGGCTTGTTTTATATCCGAAAAACCACCACCTCCTTAAGAGAACGCATGGCGAATCACCGCATGTCTATTAGACAGGCCATGGCAGACAAAGGTCAAAACATCCAGAGTAAATACGGTGATATGGCTGTGGCTAAACACTGTAGTCTATGGAACCATCAGATCAGTAGCCTGCGCTGGATGATTATTGATGGTCTACCTGCCAATGCTACACAAAAGATGGACACGGAAAACATTCTTTTAAGATGTGAAGCTAAATGGATACACCAATTGGGAACTTTGGCCCTGTGTGGACTGAATGAACAATGGTCATTACAGTGATTTTTATGACTTTTACATCTTCAATTAACTTATAGCCTGGTACATATGTACTTGTCAAGCCATATTTTACTTATCCTTCTTTTTTGCCTTTGGTCCCATATTTTTATCTTAGATGATTTTAATATGGTCCCTACTATCTCTTTTTATTGGTTCATGTATAGCCCTCTGTCTTATGTTATCTCTGACTTCCTTATTGTTCCCAGCACTCTCTTGACATCCCATGGTTGGGTTTCAGCTATGTATATTATTATTTACATCTTTTATATCATATCCAGTTTGGTCAAATTTGTTGAATTGTCAATAGGCAGCTAGTAGACTATAGTAGGTATATTGGATATTAGTGTCTTAGATTTGTTGAATTGGTTTTAATTATTTTTTTTTTAATTATTTTTTTATTTTATTAATTTTTTTTATTTTTATTTTTTTTTTATTTATTTTTTTTCTTTTTATTTTATTTTTATATTTTTTATTATTTTTGTAGTTTTTTATTTTTTTTTAATTTTTTTATTTATTTATTTTTATCATTTTTTATCATATCATTTTGTCAAATTTTTAAGTTTAATAGGTAGCTAGTAGACTATAGTAGGTATATTGGATATTAGTGTCTTAGATTTGTTGAATGGTTAATAGGAGTGCTAGTAGACTATAGTAGGTATATTGGATATTAGTGTCTTAGATTTGTTGAATGGTTAATAGGTAGCTAGTAGACTATAGTAGGTATATTGGATATTAGTGTCTTAGATTTGTTGAATTTTCAATAGGCAGCTAGTAGACTATAGTAGGTATATTGGATATTAGTGTCTTAGATTTGTTGAATGGTTAATAGGTAGCTAGTAGACTATAGTAGGTATATTGGATATTAGTGTCTTAGATTTGTTGATTTAATAGGCAGCTAGTAGACTATAGTAGGTATATTGGATATTAGTGTCTTAGATTTGTTGAATGGTTAATAGGAGCTAGTAGACTATAGTAGGTATATTGGATATTAGTGTCTTAGATTTGTTGAATGGTTAATAGGTAGCTAGTAGACTAGTAGGTATATTGGATATTAGTGTCTTAGATTTGTTGAATGGTTAATAGGTAGCTAGTAGACTATAGTAGGTATATTGGATATTAGTGTCTTAGATTTTTGAATGGTTAATAGGTAGCTAGTAGACTATAGTAGGTATATTGGATATTAGTGTCTTAGATTTGTTGAATGGTTAATAGGTAGCTAGTAGACTATAGTAGGTATATTGGATATTAGTGTCTTAGATTTGTTGAATGGTTAATAGTAGCTAGTAGACTATAGTAGGTATATTGGATATTAGTGTCTTAGATTGTTGAATGGTTAATAGGCAGCTAGTAGACTATAGTAGGTATATTGGATATTAGTGTCTTAGATTTGTTGAATGGTTAATAGGCAGCTAGTAGACTATAGTAGGTATATTGGATATTAGTGTCTTAGATTTGTTGAATGGTTAATAGGCAGCTAGTAGACTATAGTAGGTATATTGGATATTAGTGTCTTAGATGTTGTTGAATGGTTAATAGGCAGCTAGTAGACTATAGTAGGTATATTGGATATTAGTGTCTTAGATTTGTTGAATGGTTAATAGGCAGCTAGTAGACTATAGTAGGATATTGGATATTAGTGTCTTAGAGTTGTTGAATGGTTAATAGGCAGCTAGTAGACTATAGTAGGTATATTGGATATTAGTGTCTTAGAGTTGTTGAATGGTTAATAGGCAGCTAGTAGACTATAGTAGGTATATTGGATATTAGTGTCTTAGAGTTGTTGAATGGTTAATAGGCAGCTAGTAGACTATAGTAGGTATATTGGATATTAGTGTCTTAGATTTGTTGAATGGTTAATAGGAGCTAGTAGACTATAGTAGGTATATTGGATATTAGTGTCTTAGAGTTGTTGAATGGTTAATAGGCAGCTAGTAGACTATAGTAGGTATATTGGATATTAGTGTCTTAGAGTTGTTGAATGGTTAATAGGCAGCTAGTAGACTATAGTAGGTATATTGGATATTAGTGTCTTAGAGTTGTTGAATGGTTAATAGGCAGCTAGTAGACTATAGTAGGTATATTGGATATTAGTGTCTTAGAGTTGTTGAATGGTTAATAGGCAGCTAGTAGACTATAGTAGTAGGTATATTGGATATTAGTGTCTTAGTTGTTGAATGGTTAATAGGCAGCTAGTAGACTATAGTAGGTATATTGGATATTAGTGTCTTGAGTTTGTTGAATGGTTAATAGGCAGCTAGTAGACTATAGTAGGTATATTGGATATTAGTGTCTTAGAGTTGTTGAATGGTTAATAGGCAGCTAGTAGACTATAGTAGGTATATTGGATATTAGTGTCTTAGATTTGTTGAATGGTTAATAGGCAGCTAGTAGACTATAGTAGGTATATTGGATATTAGTGTCTTAGATTTGTTGAATGGTTAATAGGCAGCTAGTAGACTATAGTAGGTATATTGGATATTAGTGTCTTAGATTTGTTGAATGGTTAATAGGCAGCTAGTAGACTATAGTAGGTATATTGGATATTAGTGTCTTAGATTTGTTGAATGGTTAATAGGCAGCTAGTAGACTATAGTAGGTATATTGGATATTAGTGTCTTAGATTTGTTGAATGGTTAATAGGAGCTAGTAGACTATAGTAGGTATATTGGATATTAGTGTCTTAGATTTGTTGAATGGTTAATAGGTAGCTAGTAGACTATAGTAGGTATATTGGATATTAGTGTCTTAGATTTGTTGAATGGTTATAGGTAGCTAGTAGACTATAGTAGGTATATTGGATATTAGTGTCTTAGATTTGTTGAATGGTTAATAGGCAGCTAGTAGACTATAGTAGGTATATTGGATATTAGTGTCTTAGATTTGTTGAATGGTTATATGGTAGCTAGTAGACTATAGTAGGTATATTGGATATTAGTGTCTTAGATTTGTTGAATGGTTAATAGGTAGCTAGTAGACTATAGTAGGATATTGGATATTAGTGTCTTAGATTTGTTGAATGGTTAATAGGTAGCTAGTAGACTATAGTAGGTATATTGGATATTAGTGTCTTAGATTTGTTGAATGGTTAATAGGTAGCTAGTAGACTATAGTAGGTATATTGGATATTAGTGTTTAGATTGTTGAATGGTTAATAGGCAGCTAGTAGACTATAGTAGGTATATTGGATATTAGTGTCTTAGAGTTGTTGAATGGTTATATAGGTAGCTAGTAGACTATAGTAGGTATATTGGATATTAGTGTCTTAGATTTGTTGAATGGTTAATAGGCAGCTAGTAGACTATAGTAGGTATATTGGATATTAGTGTCTTAGAGTTGTTGAATGGTTAATAGGCAGCTAGTAGACTATAGTAGGTATATTGGATATTAGTGTCTTAGATTTGTTGAATGGTTAATAGGCAGCTAGTAGACTATAGTAGGTATATTGGATATTAGTGTCTTAGAGTTGTTGAATGGTTAATAGGCAGCTAGTAGACTGTAGGTATATTGGATATTAGTGTCTTAGAGTTGTTGAATGGTTAATAGGCAGCTAGTAGACTATAGTAGGTATATTGGATATTAGTGTCTTAGAGTTGTTGAATGGTTAATAGGCAGCTAGTAGACTATAGTAGGTATATTGGATATTAGTGTCTTAGATTTGTTGAATGGTTAATAGGCAGCTAGTATACTATAGTAGGTATATTGGATATTAGTGTCTTAGAGTTGTTGAATGGTTAATAGGCAGCTAGTAGACTATAGTAGGTATATTGGATATTAGTGTCTTAGAGTTGTTGAATGGTTAATAGGCAGCTAGTAGACTATAGTAGGTATATTGGATATTAGTGTCTTAGAGTTGTTGAATGGTTAATAGGCAGCTAGTAGACTATAGTAGGTATATTGGATATTAGTGTCTTAGAGTTGTTGAATGGTTAATAGGCAGCTAGTAGACTATAGTAGGTATATTGGATATTAGTGTCTTAGAGTTGTTGAATGGTTAATAGGCAGCTAGTAGACTATAGTAGGTATATTGGATATTAGTGTCTTAGAGTTGTTGAATGGTTAATAGGCAGCTAGTAGACTATAGTAGGTATATTGGATATTAGTGTCTTAGAGTTGTTGAATGGTTAATAGGCAGCTAGTAGACTATAGTAGGTATATTGGATATTAGTGTCTTAGATTGTTTGAATGGTTAATAGGCAGCTAGTAGACTATAGTAGGTATATTGGATATTAGTGTCTTAGATTTGTTGAATGGTTAATAGGCAGCTAGTAGACTATAGTAGGTATATTGGATATTAGTGTCTTAGATTTGTTGAATGGTTAATAGGCAGCTAGTAGACTATAGTAGGTATATTGGATATTAGTGTCTTAGAGTTGTTGAATGGTTAATAGGCAGCTAGTAGACTATAGTAGGTTATTGGATATTAGTGTCTTAGATTTGTTGAATGGTTAATAGGTAGCTAGTAGACTATAGTAGGTATATTGGATATTAGTGTCTTAGATTTGTTGAATGGTTAATAGGTAGCTAGTAGACTTAGTAGGTATATTGGATATTAGTGTCTTAGATTTGTTGAATGGTTAATAGTAGCTAGTAGACTATAGTAGGTATATTGGATATTGTGTCTTAGATTTGTTGAATGGTTAATAGGCAGCTAGTAGACTATAGTAGGTATTGGATAGTTAGTGTCTTAGATTTGTTGAATGGTTAATAGGTAGCTAGTAGACTATAGTAGGTATATTGGATATTAGTGTCTTAATTGTTGAATGGTTAATAGGTAGCGTAGACTATAGTAGGTATATTGGATATTAGTGTCTTAGATTTGTTGAATGGTTAATAGGTAGCTAGTAGACTATAGTAGGTATATTGGATATTAGTGTCTTAGATTTGTTGAATGTTAATAGGTAGCTAGTAGACTATAGTAGGTATATTGGATATTAGTGTCTTAGATTTGTTGAATGGTTAATAGGTAGCTAGTAGACTATAGTAGGTATATTGGATATTAGTGTCTTAGATTTGTTGAATGGTTAATAGGCAGCTAGTAGACTATAGTAGGTATATTGGATATTAGTGTCTTAGATTTGTTGAATGGTTATATGGTAGCTAGTAGACTATAGTAGGTATATTGGATATTAGTGTCTAGTTGTTATGGTTAATAGGTAGCTAGTAGACTATAGTAGGTATATTGGATATTAGTGTCTTAGATTGTTGAATGGTTAATAGGCAGCTAGTAGACTATAGTAGGTATATTGGATATTAGTGTCTTAGAGTTGTTGAATGGTTAATAGGTAGCTAGTAGACTATAGTAGGTATATTGGATATTAGTGTCTTAGATTTGTTGAATGGTTAATAGGTAGCTAGTAGACTATAGTAGGTATATTGGATATTAGTGTCTTAGATTTGTTGAATGGTTAATAGGAGCTAGTAGACTATAGTAGGTATATTGGATATTAGTGTCTTAGATTTGTTGAATGGTTAATAGGAGCTAGTAGACTATAGTAGGTATATTGGATATTAGTGTCTTAGATTTGTTGAATGGTTAATAGGTAGCTAGTAGACTATAGTAGGTATATTGGATATTAGTGTCTTAGATTTGTTGAATGGTTAATAGGTAGCTAGTAGACTATAGTAGGTATATTGGATATTAGTGTCTTAGATTTGTTGAATGGTTAATAGGTAGCTAGTAGACTATAGTATGGTATATTGGATATTAGTGTCTTAGATTTGTTGAATGGTTAATAGGTAGCTAGTAGACTATAGTAGGTATATGGATATTAGTGTTTAGATTGTTGAATGGTTAATAGGCAGCTAGTAGACTATAGTAGGTATATTGGATATTAGTGTCTTAGATTTGTTGAATGGTTAATAGGTAGCTAGTAGACTAGTAGGTATATTGGATATTAGTGTCTTAGATTTGTTGAATGGTTAATAGGTAGCTAGTAGACTATAGTAGGTATATTGGATATAGTGTCTTAGATTTTTGAATGGTTAATAGGGCTAGTAGACTATAGTAGGTAATTGGATATTAGTGTCTTAGATTGTTGAGGTTAATAGGTAGCTAGTAGACTATAGTAGGTATATTGGATATTAGTGTCTTAGATTTGTTGAATGGTTAATAGGCAGCTAGTAGACTATAGTAGGTATATTGGATATTAGTGTCTTAGATTTGTTGAATGGTTAATAGGTAGCTAGTAGACTATAGTAGGTATATTGGATATTAGTGTCTTAGATTGTTGAATGGTTAATAGGTAGCTAGTAGACTATAGTAGGTATATTGGATATTAGTGTCTTAGATTTGTTGAATGGTTAATAGGTAGCTAGTAGACTATAGTAGGTATATTGGATATTAGTGTCTTAGATTTGTTGAATGGTTAATAGGTAGCTAGTAGACTATAGTAGGTATATTGGATATTAGTGTCTTAGATTTGTTGAATGGTTAATAGGTAGCTAGTAGACTATAGTAGGTTATTGGATATTAGTGTCTTAGAGTTGTGAATGGTTTAGGTAGCTAGTAGACTTAGTAGGTATATTGGATATTAGTGTCTTAGATTGTTGAATGGTTAATAGGCAGCTAGTAGACTAGTAGACTATAGTAGGATATTGGATATTAGTGTCTTAGAGTTTGTTGAATGGTTAATAGGCAGCTAGTAGACTATAGTAGGTATATTGGATATTAGTGTCTTAGATTTGTTGAATGGTTAATAGGCAGCTAGTAGACATAGTAGGTATATTGGATATTAGTGTCTTAGATTTGTTGAATGGTTAATAGGCAGCTAGTAGACTATAGTAGGTATATGGATATTAGTGTCTTAGATTGTTTTGAATGGTTATAGGCAGCTAGTAGACTATAGTAGGTATATTGGATATTATGTCTTAGATTTGTTGAATGGTTAATAGGCAGCTAGTAGACTATAGTAGGTATATTGGATATTAGTGTCTTAGATTGTGTGATGGTTAATAGGTAGCTAGTAGACTATAGTAGGTATATTGGATATTAGTGTCTTAGAGTTTGTTGAATGGTTATAGGTAGCTAGTAGACTATAGTAGGTATATTGATATTGTGTCTTAGATTTGTTGAATGGTAATAGGCAGCTAGTAGACTATGTAGGTATATTGGATATTAGTGTCTTAGAGTTGTTGAATGGTTATAGGTAGCTAGTAGACTATAGTAGGTATATTGGATATTAGTGTCTTAGATTTGTTGAATGGTTAATAGGTAGCTAGTAGACTATAGTAGGTATATTGGATATTAGTGTCTTAGATTTGTTGAATGGTTATAGGTAGCTAGTAGACTATAGTAGGTATATTGGATATTAGTGTCTTAGATTTGTTGAATGGTTAATAGGCAGCTAGTGACTATAGTAGGTATATTGGATATTAGTGTCTTAGATTTGTTGAATGGTTAATAGGTAGCTAGTAGAATATAGTAGGTATATTGGATATTAGTGTCTTAGATTTGTTGAGGTTAATAGGTAGCTAGTACATATAGTAGGTATATTGGATATTAGTGTCTTAGATTTGTTGAATGGTTAATAGGTAGTAGTAGACTATAGTAGGTATATTGGATATTAGTGTCTTAGATTTGTTGAATGGTTAATAGGTAGCTAGTAGACTATAGTAGGTATATTGGATATTAGTGTCTTAGATTTGTTGAATGGTTAATAGGCAGCTAGTAGACTATAGTAGGTATATGGATATTAGTGTCTTAGATTGTTGAATGGTTATAGGTAGCTAGTAGACTATAGTAGGTATATTGGATATTAGTGTCTTAGATTTGTTGAATGGTTAATAGGTAGCTAGTAGACTATAGTAGGTATATTGGATATTAGTGTCTTAGATTTGTTGAATGGTTAATAGGTAGCTAGTAGACTATAGTAGGTATATTGGATATTAGTGTCTTAGATTGTGTTGAATGGTTAATAGGTAGCTAGTAGACTATAGTAGGTATATTGGATTTAGTGTCTTAGATTTGTTGAATGGTTATAGGCAGCTAGTAGACTATAGTAGGTATATTGGATATTAGTGTCTTAGATTGTTGAATGGTTAATAGGTAGCTAGTAGACTATAGTAGGTATATTGGATATTAGTGTCTTAGGTTGTTGAATGGTTAATAGGTAGCTAGTAGACTATAGTAGGTTATTGGATATTAGTGTCTTAGATTTGTTGAATGGTTAATAGGTAGCTAGTAGACTATAGTAGGTATATTGGATATTAGTGTCTTAGTTGTTGAATGGTTAATAGGCAGCTAGTAGACTAAGTAGGTTATTGGAATTAGTGTCTTAGATTTGTTGAATGGTTAATAGGCAGCTAGTAGACTATAGTAGGTATATTGGATATTAGTGTCTTAGAGTTGAATGGTTAATAGGGATAGTAGACTATAGTAGGTATATTGGATATTAGTGTCTTAGATTTGTTGAATGGTTAATAGGCAGCTAGTAGACTATAGTAGGTATATTGGATATTAGTGTCTTAGAGTTGTTGAATGGTTAATAGGCAGCTAGTAGACTATAGTAGGTATATTGGATATTAGTGTCTTAGATTTGTTGAATGGTTAATAGGAGCTAGTAGACTATAGTAGGATATATTGATTAGTGTCTTAGATTTGTTGAATGGTTAATAGGCAGCTAGTAGACTATAGTAGGTATATTGGATATTAGTGTTTAGATTTGTTGAATGGTTAATAGGCAGCTAGTAGACTATAGTAGGTATATTGGATATTAGTGTCTTAGATTTGTTGAATGGTAAGGAGCTAGTAGACTATAGTAGGTATATTGGATATTAGTGTCTTAGATTTGTTGAATGGTTAATAGGCAGCTAGTAGACTATAGTAGGATATGGATATTAGTTGTCTTAGATTTGTTGAATGGTTAATAGGCAGCTAGTAGACTATAGTAGGTATATGGATATTAGTGTCTTAGAATTGTTGAATGGTATAGGCAGCTAGTAGACTATAGTAGGTATATTGGATTTAGTGTTTAGAGTTGTTGAATGGTTAATAGAGCTAGTAGACTATAGTAGGTATATTGGATATTAGTGTCTTAGGTGTTGAATGGTTAATAGGCAGCTAGTAGACTATAGTAGGTATATTGGATATTAGTGTCTTAGATTGTTGAATGGTTAATAGGCAGCAGAGCTATAGTAGTATATTGGTATTAGTGTCTTAGAGTTGTTGAATGGTTAATAGGCAGCAGTAGACTATAGTAGGTATATGGATATTAGTGTCTTAGATTTGTTGAATGGTTAATAGGTAGCTAGTAGACTATAGTACGTATATTGGATATTAGTGTCTTAGAGTTGTTGAATGGTTAAAAGGTAGCTAGTATATGATGCGGGACATTGGATATGAGTGTCTCGCGGCTCCTACCCTATGACCCCTGTCATGTACCACCTTTATCCCAGTATTGATGTTGGCACCTACATGTACTTACCTAGCATTTTCCTCCCCCGTACGGGAGTTCAGTCCTATGTCTCCGCTTTATTTCCGAACCAGACGATTGTTCCATAAGTGTGCGAGGATAAAGTATGCATTATTGTAGCATAGTATGATAGCTAACATTTAGTAGTATTCCTTGTAAGTTTTTTATCTTAGTATGAATGTTTTTAAAGTTTTACACTTGATGCATTGGTCACTTTAGGCACTATAATATTTTAACTTCACGAGGAGTTGTCTCTGTGGTTCCAATTATCCTCGGGTTTTCCTGCTTTCATTGGGTTAAGACACACCCTTTGTTTCGTGGTGCTCTTCGCATCACTGCCTCGACTTTTGTCAGCTGTGGGCTTCTAACGTATAGACACACCCCCTGATACACCTACCTGATAACTTCGTTTCTATTGATTGTCTCCACCTTGACATCACTGAGACACGCCCATTCACTTGCACGAATGGAGGACTACGGTATTTAATCCCTTGTAACATTGTATTCTGATGTTCTGAAGACGGCCCCGCTCTAGGGGCGGAAAAATGTTAACCTCCATGTTTGAATAAACTTCACGTATTTGCGAGGTCCTGAAAGTGCCTCCGTTCCTATCGTCATTGCTATTCTTGGATTGTGCACCCAGGCATTTCATATTTAGGAGTGCCCGCCGACCACGATAAAACTATATATATATATACATATATAACACCATCACAAAGCAGCAGCACCTGGATTTCAATCTATTGTGCGCGAATCTCCCAAAGGTCACCCGCCTGACCATAGATAGAAGACAAGAAAATTGGAGCCGCACACTATTTGCAAGCAATTGCTTGCAAATAGTGTGCGGCTCCATTTTCTTGTCTTCTAAATATATATTATATATATATATATATATATATACCATATAGTGTGCTGGTTACGGGATTAACTAGATTGGTAGGATGTAAGGGTAGATTTATCATATATAGATACCATATACTGTGCTGGTTACCGGATAGGTAGGATGTAAGGGTAGATTTATCATTTATAGATATATAGCTACCATATACTGTGCTGGTTACCGGATAGGTAGGATGTAAGGGTAGATTTATCATATATAGATATATAGATACCATATACTCTGCTGGTTATCGGATAGGTAGGATGTAAGGGTAGATTTATCATATATAGATATATAGATATCATGTCTTCTCCATCGAGAGGGGAACCCCAAACTTTTTCATTAAGAAACTGAAAGAATGAAGTAAAAACTCCCACTGAACAGAGTCTCCCGGGCCGACAAACAAGAAATCGTCTAAGTAATGTAGGATGTTCGTGGAGTTGGTTTCATAGGCTATCGCCCATTCTAAGAATGAACTGAATATTTCGAACAGGGATTAAGAGATGGCACAGCCCATGGGCAAACATTTATCATAGTAATACATTCCGTCCAACTGACAGCCCAGCAGATAGAAACATTCTGGGTGAATTGGCAATAGACGGACTCAATGTCTGATTTTGCTAACAAGGCCCCCACCCCGGCCCTCCTTACCAGGTGAATAGCCCTGTCAAAAGATACATATGAAACCGAGGCCTCCTCCTTACTGATACCATCATTTACCGAGCTGCCCCTCGGATAGGAGAGATGATGAATCAGGCGAAACTTCCCACATTCTTTTTTGGGAACTAGACCCAATGGGGAAACTCTCAGTTTGGGAAAAGGAAGTTCGGGAAATGCACCTGACAAACGCCCCAGCTGAACCTCTGCTAAGACCTTTTCCCTGGCCACTTGAGGCGTTTCCTTAATCGATTTCAGATTCGGAGCGAACCTTGGAGACTGTGAAAACTGAAACGGAATTTTAAACCCATATTTAAACCCCTCCCTGATGAGGCCTGCTGCCACTCTCTCCGGGTAAACCTCGAGCCAAGGCTCCATTGCCTCCACGATCACCGGCGTCCGCCGGTCTACCACTGCTACCTCGCTTACCGGAAGGGCGGGACTTCCGAAAACGTTTAGCGGCAGAGTGTCCCCCTCCTCCGCAAAAGGAACATTCATGTTTAAACCTGCAAACTGCTCCAAACTTGCAGTTCCCTTCACTAAATAGCCAGCAGGGGCCTGATTTTCTAACCCCGGGGGCCTGAAATGTACTAGTGCTGGCTATTGTGGCTGAGGCGGAACCCATAGGTGACCTTTGAGACAACATGATTCTTAGCCAAGAATCAGTGGCCTTGATACTCCACCCCATCTCAGGCCTTTCCACCGTGACCATGTCGGTAGAAATCAGGGACCAGATATCGACAGTCGATTTTCCAAATCTTGTCTTTCACCCCCCTGACAGTTATACTCCCAGTGGGCTCCCCCCACATAAATAGGACTCTTTTAGAGCTTCCACTGATGGAACTTCGGGGGCAGGCAGGAGCGCTGTTACTCCCCCTGGGACTGGACTCGCTGATGAGCCCAATTTACTCATCAATGCCCGCAACACTTGAACCAGTTTACCACTATCCCCCCCACTAGACGCCCCCATGCCCCAGCACATGTGTACTCACCACTCGAGGGACCTGGTACTGAGGTGACTTCTGCAGGGCCCGGTGTTTCCCCTAATACCTGCTGCAGCTGCTGGCCTTCTTGGGGAGTGCTCTTCTCCCTGGCGCGTTCTCTTCTCGAAGTTGCAACCGATGACACCCTGCTCCTGTCAGACGTGGGGGATCGGGAGGCCCTTGATCTCCTGCCCCTGGAGTGTAAGTGTCGGTGCCTATTGTGGCTTCTAGAACGTGAGCGGTGCCTATGACGGTCTCTCCCATGGCGCCCCCTGTGCCTACGGCTGCGGGAGTCATCACTACTCTCGTCTGAGGATGAGTACCTACTACGTCTCCTGCCATGCCTGCGGCTGCTCCAGCCCTCCCAGGCTGACTCCTATCCCTGGGTGACCTCCTTTCTTCTAGCTCCCTAATCCTAGTGGGCACGAGGGTAATGCCCCTGATGGTGGACCTGTTATCCACAAACTCCTTATCTCCCTCATCCGATTCACTTGCCTGTGGTGCTGGTTGAGGGTCCCTAGCTATGTCTCCTGCCGATGCTGCTGCCACAGCTGGGTGGGCGGACTGTGGTAACCAAGGGGCAAAGCCTCCTCTGCCCCTGGTTCTTCCTGGTTGATTCTGAAGTGGGGGCGCCACAGGCCCTACCTCCACAGCCTCTAAATGAGGACGGTGGACATCCACCTGAACTAGCTGAGATGGATGTACAGTATTAAAGGACCTGAGCAGGCCCTCAGTCACTGCCCGACCCCTTGCTGTGCCTGACTGCCTGATCTGTGAACCCCGGTGTCCCCTGTTGGCTTGTGGGGGACTGAGACTCAGACGAGAGGGGGCAAAGGAGGGGTGTATAGGCCTGCAAACCAGCTGGCTAGCAGACCTGGTAGTGGGCCTAAACCCAGTACTCACATTCCTGGTGATAGGGGAGTCTGCACTGAGAATCTCCTGAAGCCATCCTGCCCCCTCTGTGCTGATTCTCTCTCTAATCCTATTCAGCATTGCTTTGTTGTCTTGTTGAGCCATCCTGGCTGTCTCCAATGTGCCTGCTGATATGATTGCCCTGAGAGAAGTGATTCCTCTGGCAATGTAATCCAAAATGGCGCCTGGACCTCGTGGCCACCCCCTTTTTATATACTCGCGTGACGTCATGTTCCCGGGCCTCGCGAGACCTGGCGCGGCCAATCAGAGGGCATCATCAGCGCACGCTGCGACTGGGACCCGTGAAGAGGGGCTTGCTAGCTGACTACAGCTCCAAGCATCCCCGACTGACACCCCCCCTCGAGGTCAGGTGCCCCACCCCCTAACCCGGGCCGGAGCTATCAGTCTGGAAGGTGTGAGACCATAGAGTGTATATTGTGTTCATGATGACAATGTGTGATACGGTACATGACACGGTCTGGAAGGTGTGAGACCGTAGAGTGTATATTGTGTCCATGATGACAATGTGTGATGCGGTACATGACACGGTCTGGAAGGTGTGAGACCGTAGAGTGTATATTGTGTTCATGATGACAATGTGTGATGCGGTACATGACA
>JAACNH010001209.1:3281-37124 GCA_019447015.1 Hymenochirus boettgeri
CGTGTTGAACACCGTCACAGCAGCCCCTCGCTAAATCCCCCCCCAAACGGAAGGTAGTATACAGATTATAATAGAGATGATATGGTTTTTTAGTTACTTTTTTTAGCAGCTCACTTGGGACAACCAGCGCCCCCACCCACCCCTTCATCTTGTACAACTCTATAACACTACACGTTATACAGTATGCTATGTATCCTAGGTTCCTATTTATAAAAGAGCCACCTTGGCCGGACACCCCTAGCGCTGTACTTTATACAATACAGATTATTACAGTATGTATGTATGATGTTATTTATCTAGCGCCACTTGGGATGCAACCCGCTGTACATTAAAACAATACAGATTCATACAGGTAGTCGTATGTATATGTTTATTATATAGCGCCACTTGGGTGACACAGCGCTGTACATTATAACAATACGATATCACGTATGTATGTATAGGTATTTTAATATATAGCGCCACTTGGGTACGCAGCCTGCTAACTTATAACAATGATATACAGTAGATGATAGTGTTTATTTATATAGAGCCAACTTTGGGTCACAGTGCTGCATTATACAATACCAGTTATACAGTATTTATGTAAGTTTTTTATATACGCCTACTTGGGTACATCAGCGCTGTACTTATAACAATACAGATATATCCTTAGGATGTATGTCACATGTTTATTTATTCGCGCACTTGGGTACACCCAGCGCTGTACATTTAACAATACAGATTATCAGTCATGGATATGTATATGTTTATTTATATACGCCAGCGTGGGGACACAGGCGTAAATTTATAACCAATACAGATTATACAGTATGTATGTATATGTTTTATTTATAGCGCCCATTGTGGGACCAGCGCTGTCAATTATAAATTACAGATTCCATACAGTAATGTATGTATATGTTTATTTTATATAGCGCCACTTGGGTACACAGCGCGTCATTATAACATAAAGATTAACCGGTATGCATGTATATGTTTATTTATATATAGCGCCACTTTGCGTAACACCGCGCTGCCATTTAAACAATACAGATTATCCAGTATGTATGTGATGTACCTTCCTTTCATTTCTCTCTTATATAGAACGCCAACTTGGGTCCACGCAGCCTTGTACATTAGTACAATACAATTATCAGTAGTATGTATATGTTTCATTATAATAGCGCCACTGGGTTAACACAGTCGCTGTACTTATACAACAATTAAAGATTATACAGTATGTATGCTATATTTTATTTATTATCGACCCGCCAGCTTGGGGGAGACCAGCAGCCTGCTACTTTATAACATACAGATTAACCGGTGTGGGATATGTATTTATATAGCGACACTAATTGGGACGCAGCGCCTTGTACAGTAATAAAATACAATAAAGCATTTACAAGGGGTGCATAAATACATAGATGAGCTTTCAGTACATAAAAAATATAAACTTTAATAAAGAAGAATAGTGATGGCCCAGTTTGTACGGATCCGAACCGGATCCGCGGCCGATCTACCTCGTCCCGACGATATCGACGGATTTTTGGATTTTACGGTCGTGTTCTGCCTTCCAAACTTTTCCGAAGCGCGTTTTCGAAAATTTTCGAAATTACGAGGATTTCTCGTATTTTCGAGGATTTTTTCATTTTAATGGGTCCGGATTTTAAAGCGGACCGGATTTTGCGAAGTTCGGACATCTCTAAAGAAGAAGTGCTAGGGCTTTGGCACAAGAGGAAAGGAGGTCCCTGCCCCGTAGAGCTTACAATCTAGTTTATTAATACGGAAATTCTGCTATTTAGTTCACTGTAACCCAGATTCGCCCTTCCTCCCCCCACGTATTTCACCTTGAAGGCTCCTCTAGTTGGAACGTCTCTGGAATCCTTTCCACGCCCCATTAGACTTTCTCTAGATGTGCGGCCCAAAGGGAAGTTAATTAATGATCTGCACGAGGTTTTGCAGTAGACAGTAGTGTTGGTTTACTGAAATATCCCAAATAAATGCCTGACGGAGATCTATTTAATACCTGCTGAGTTTACCCTTGTCGTTGTATTCCTCGCTTCCCATAATTCTCAGTCAGGAAATGAGTTTTATGAACAGATTCTGAGGGATTAAATGGGAAGTTTGAACAAGGATGTTGAACCTGCAGATGTTTAAAAACTACAACTCCCAGCATTTCAGCTTGGTCCATTCCCAGCATGCCCTGCAAGCCTAAATCTTTTTAGCATTGTTTTAGGTTGTTGCAGGTGATATAAAGCGATGAATATATATCAGTTATCACAAACATATATAAGGTATAAACTGTACGTAATAACAATATATATGGGGGCCCTCCTATGTAACGCAAGGTGCGCTCTAAGATTTAGCTTAGTTCCCCTTTATTCTTCATTTCCTATTAAGCCCTCGATAACCAGTCTCCCCTGCCCCCAAGGTGGATATTAGTTTAGCCTTTCTCCGCTTTCTCTATTGTTTATTCTTTCGCCATTAAACGGACCGAGGCAGCGTATTCCTACACGCACGTATTCCAGCCATTAATCCTCCTCCCCACTTAATCAAATTAAAAATGAGGCGAGTAATGGGGCGTATTGGGATTTACTGCTGGCGCAGAGGGTGTCGGTAACAATTTATCGCCTCTAATAAAATCCTGCTTGGTTGTACACAGCCTTGGAACGCACCACACACATAAAGACAGAACTTTATGCCGTTTACAGCGCAATTCTCGCTTGGCGTTTATTTATTTCAAATCCTTATTTCCCTGCCATATGTTAAAAATAAAAATAAAGGCTCCCGGCCACCGTGGTCAATTAAACGGCCCAACTTCTATTCTTTTTTTTAATTATCTGAGAAAACTTAATAGGGGACTTGAGGGGGTTTGAAATGTAAAACTTAAATTTGTCTCCTTGACACACGCGCAGTGAAATCCTTCCACCTCCCACACACACCCACCTTCCACCATCACCAATGGACATGGCCCGACACCACATCCAACGATTCACACATTTTCATTCATCCAAGTTAATAGGGGCAAAATATAAATCATTTCACATTGTTTTACATCAGGGCTACTGTAGTATCATTAGGGATAGGGAGAACCAGGCTGGATAGATCGGACAGAGCAATGTGTTGGATTGGTTACTGAGTATCACCTATTGTAGCCAGAGGTTTCCAGTTTAAAAATTATATTAAATATAAACGGGCCGAGACTTGGCAGGACTCACTGCATTGTGGGATCCCGGTCAGGTACGGCATGAGTTTTTTTTCCGGCCCCGTGTGACACAACAGTTATGGCGTTAAGATTGGTACAAAATGTATGCGCTAATCTTAACTCAGCCTTTACTATATAGGCTACGCCGTGCTATTTCCAACATTGCTGCAAAATAGTGATGGACTCGAGTTAGAGTCGAACTTAACAAGTCTGAAAGGACTCGGACTTCTCGAACTATCCCAGATCCGGATTTCTCGGACTTTCAATTATTATCAAATTATCGTAAATTATCAAATTTACAAGCCATTCGCTAACTTTTGAACGTATCGTTTGCGAACCCTCAAAAGTATTGGATCGGGAATCTCGGTAACCCTCAATTTATCAGGTTCTATTTTCGTAACCCCCTCGAAAGTATTTATTCGTTTATTATTATGATTATCATTAATCATTATCATTATCATTATCATTATTATTATCTATTTAATCATTAGATTATCATTATCATTTCATTATATTATCATATCATTATCATATTCATTATTATTCCTTATTATATTAGTCATTATTATTATTAGCATTACCCGATCTTATTATTATTATTCATTAGTATTATTAGTATTATTATATTATTTATTATTTATCATCATTATTATCTATAATTATTATTAGTATTATATCATATCATTATTATTAGTATCCCTAGTATTATTATTATCATATTCATTATTCCATTATCATTAGGTTGAGGTATGATCATTATATTATTATGATTATTAACATATTATTAGTATTATCATTATAATTATCATTATTATCATTATTAGTATTTTTTCAGCATCTATTATTATCATTATTATTATTATTGTTATTATTATTATATATTATCATTATTATTAATTATTAGTATTATTATTTATCATTATTATTATTATCATATTATTAGTATTTCATTATTATCTTATTATTATTTTATCATTACATTAGCATTATTTCATTCATTAATTATTGATCATCATCATATTATGATCATATGCATGATCAGTCTTATTATTATTATTATTATAGACATTATGATTATTATAGTATAATTATCATTATATTATGATTGATGTATTATTTCTTATATGTATCATTTTTATTATTATTATTATGAGATTACTGTATTTTTTTATTATCATGATCTATTAGTAATTACTCTTAGCTATTATTTTTATATATTAGTATATTAGTATATCATGCATCATTATTACTTATGATTAGTATATTATCATATTATTGATGATGATTTAAATCGTATGTATTATTATCATTCTTATTATTATTATATTAGTATTATCACCGCCCCTTATCTGACACAGATGATTAGGATTTGTATTATTCATTCATGATTCATTATTATATTATTTAGTTTGTTCTTATTATATGCTATCATGTCATTAGTTAGGATTTATTTAGATCATTTATTTATTATTCGTATAGTATGTATTTATCAGCTATCATTGTATATTACTATGATTTGAGGAGGATTAGGAGTTATTAGGATTATGAGCATTATGTATTAGGATTATCATCAGCTATGTCATTATTCAGTATCAGTTATGAGTACTTTGATTTATTGTATTATGTTATTATTATTATATTCATTATATTATCATTATTCAAGGGTATTTCGATGTAATCGGAGGGGAGGTGATTGGGTTCTCAGTATTATTAGACATCTATTTATTATTATTCATTATGATTCATTTTGTATTATGATTATGAGCGATGGTATCATAGCATTATGATTGAATGGAGATGTCAGTCCCACGACGATTAGTATCTATCATTCAGTAGGTTCGGTGTGTGATACGGTCAGAGGAGTCGGATGGATTTAGGGATTCCATTAGCCATCGCTTGCGAGGTGCATGGGTGTCCGGATCTAGCTTCAGGAGCGGATGACATGGCGGATGATGAGTGAGCATGAGGAGCAGAGTGAGGATATGGGCAGGAGGAAGGATGGGAGGTCTGAGAGGGAGGAGAGGCGATGCCCCCCCAGCACGTATGTGTATCGCCCGAGGGAGTGTCGCCCTGAGCGATGAGGCAGGAGGAGGAGGGTGGCTTGCTGAGCCCGGCATTCAGGTGGGTGCGGCACCGTGGCACGGCACGCGCAACCTCGTGAGCAGGAGGGGAGGAGGAGGACGAGGAGGGAGGGGATATTATTTATTACGCATTATTTGATCCATTATTGCTCCCGTTATTGAGGGTGTGGAAATCTGATGTTCTTTTCATACTTCTTTTCTCTCTCATGATCGGTGTGAAAATTCCCATCTCTCCCTTTCTCCATCAGATAGTATTCAAACACATTACCTTGTACTGTCAGCCCCCCCCCCCCACCTGGAGATTACAAGCCTCTTCGCCCAGATCATGGTTAGACATTTGTAAGCAAAACATATCTACTTAGCCCGCTTGACGGCAAGGGCGGTTCCTCGTCACTCAATTCAACAGCCGTATCCAAGCGGTCTCTGAACAGAGAACGTTTTAGGACAGTCTCTTGCGATGAAAGAGACTGATTTCCTTTACGGTCGAGAACTGTAATTTACACACAACCTCGCCTCGTCTTATTAGTATGTCTGCACATGCTTTATTCTGCCTCCTCTCCCATGTATTCCTCTTCATTGCCTTCACTTCTCTTTACCTCTTTTAAGCAGGCAACGCCATTCGCTCTTACGCACAATCAGGCAGCATCAGCATCCTAATAATGTCAGGCCCTTGCCCTGTTTCCCTAAGGGATACTCTGATCCCCTAGAATGTCCCATGCAGCTTCTAGCCGGTTTTCGTTTCCTCCTTTCCTTTCCGGGGCCCGTTGTAAAAGGTTCCTCTCTCTGCTAAATAATAATTGGTAGTTTCCGTCTGTCGGACCCTCCCTCCCTTTCTCAGTTTTCCTTCTATGATATTTTCGTTCTCCATGTTTGCACTGCGCCTTTCCTTTAACGGACCACACTTGTTCATTCTCATGTGCCATTCAGCCCACTTCTCTTTCTTTTTTTCCTTTTGCTTCGTTTTCCAGCAAAGCACCAATCATCCCTTTTTTTCCATTCATCCTAATCCCTTACTCTTTCTATATACGTGGATTTCGGCACGGGTTTTTCACTTACCGACTCTTTTTATTTTCGCTTATGGAATTTCTTTGCTTTTTTTCCCCCCCTCCTTTCTTTCCTTAGTTCTTCCCTGCGGTCTAAATGTATAAGCTCCGTCTCTGTCAAACCCGTTTGTCACAACAACTTTCCCTTTTGGTAACCGGCCACTACACAGATATACAACCCTCCATTTCGCGACCAACCCCCCCTTTTATCCTTTGTGAGTCTTGCCGGATATCTTAATTTGGTTTAGTGTGTATTACTTATTATTTCTTCCTGCGTTTCTTCTGGGCCTTTCCTTGCTTTCCTGACCCTCTCCCCGCTCCCTTCTTTTTCTTTGGCTTGCGCTGTTCCCTCCGTGACCCAGCCCACTCTCCACTTTGTGATCCACTGTGGTATTTTTCGTCCCCTCACCCCCGCCGGCCTGCCCTCTCCCTCCCCCCCCTCGCCCCTTTTTCTTCCCCCCCCCCCCCCCCCTCCTTTTTCCTCGCTGGTACTTCAGGCCCGGTTGTACCCCTTCAGTGCATATTTACGGGGTAGAAAGATACAGACCCACGACAGGGGAAGGAAGAGAGCAGCACCGAGTAATGGGGGGATTTTTTTTTGCTCTTCCCTCTTGCCCGGAGGCAGCAATAGTTGAGCTGACATCCAGGGGGAAAAGAACAATGATATTGAAATGACTATTCTTCGCGTCCCTATTACTTCTTCCGTCTGCTTCATGCCTCCACACCCTTAACTATGAGGAGCGCTTCCAACTTGCTTATTCCCAGCTCCTCACGCGCCATCATGATAAATCGTCTAGGCTGGCGGGCCTTTTTCTCTGGCAGTGCCCTATTCTGACTTTCCTGCCCCCCCCCAGCGTGACCATCCCCTGCTTTTGCTTGGCCTTCCGATTCGTTTTTCCCCCACTCAATCCGTTTGTATCGAGCGATCGGACCGATCCTCCTCTGTTTACATCTATTCGTGGTGCGACACTCCGTGTCAACCACCTTTAGGTTATACCGCCATTGACCTCCATAGTTTGCTCGGAGCACCCTAAAGATTTATTGTATATACACCCGGAGTTTTCTCGCTTTTTTATTATTATTATCATTATTATTATTATCATTATTGTTATTATCATTATCATTATTATTATTATCATTATTATTATTATCATTATTATCATTATTATTATTATTATTATTATTATTATTATTATTATTATTATTATTATCCATGAGTGAAATTTCCCATCTCTCCTTCCTCTCCACAGATAGATTCAACACATTATCCTTTACTGTCGCCCACCTGGCATTACAAGCCTCTCGCAGATATGGACATTTGTAAGCAAAACACATCTCTAGCGCTTGAGGCAGGGGGTCAGCGAGCGGTGAGACAGAGACGTAGAAGTCTCTTGGAGAGACTGATTCCTTTCACAGGAGAACCTTGTACACACAACCTCGCCTGTCTCTATATTGTAATATTGTCTCAGTTCAAAGAGCAACGCTTAGCCAATCAGCAGTTCAGCAATACTGTCAGGGGTTTCCAGGAACTCTGTTAGACTGTCCATGCAGTTTGGTGGGGACGTTTCAATGTTCTGTAAATCCTCATGTAGCTGTTCGATTCTTTAGAAGTGCGTTACGGACACATTGTATTCATGAGACAGCCATAGCGAGCAATATCTGTATTTCATCAAGGGCAACTGTAGACTGTAAATTAGGGTAAATTAAAAGCCCTTCTGTCATACCTTTAAAACAAACCCTGGAACGCATCACAGATAAAACTTCAGAGAAGTGATATTGCCGGAAAGGTTTAGTTATATAACGGTCTTAGCATTTCCTGCTTTCACCAGCTTGTAGCCATGTGACCAATCTCTCCACTTCTGTTACTCCACTGTTATTTTCGTCTGTGCAGGTACTTCCTGTCTTACCCTGTATTGCATCTTTAGTGAGCATGCTCAGACCCCAGGGACAGGAAAGAAGCAGAGAGTCAGGTGATGTCGCTCAACCTTAATCATTAAATAACATTAAATAAATGAATGATAAATCGCTACTAGGTGGCCTGGCAGTGAAATAGTTAATCTTTGTAAATTTAATTCTACAAGGCACAGTAACCCAGTTCTTTATTTAGTAGAAGCCAAGACCCTTGTCGTTTCTGTGGAAAGTCACTAGGGGGCCCTGGGGAGGGTTATGCAAATAATCTAAATTTTCTCTTTCCAGCTTCATTTAGCACCATTAATCATAACAGCTCATAGGTGTCCATTAGACATCAGGAAATAGACAGAAGGGCCGAGACTGACAGCTCATTTTGTTTGATTTAAGACATCTATATTTTTCAGAAGAGGTTTCCTGAAAAGTTTAAAGGACAGCTAAAGCCTTCAAACAACATTGACTTGGGAGATTCTAAAAAACATTCATCTGTGTCTCAAATCTCATTTTGCTGTGGCTGTTAAGTATTTTATCTTAATAACATATGGATGATGCACCTTATTTCCCAGCATTCCTGTCTCACAGACACACCCACTGTTTTAGTCACTGACTATAAAGTAATATCCTGAGCTACTCTAGGAGGTCACCAGCACGTAGTGATGGCCCAGTTCGCGGATCCGAACCCGGATCCGCGGCGGATATCGCGGTTTTTCCGGTTTTCCGCCTTCTGAACTTTTCCGAACCGCGTTTTCGAAAATTTTTGAAATTACGAGGATTTCTCGTATTTTTGAAAATACGGGAAAATACGTGAAATCACAGATTTTGTATTTTCACAGAATCCTCGTATTTTCAAAGACTCGTGTTTTCGAATTTTAATAGGTTTTATTGGGTCCGCTCGGGGATTTTCGGATTTTTTCGAAAATTCGCGGATCCTCGAGCGGACCGGATTTTGCGAAGTTCGGACATCTCTACCAGCACGTAAGTATTTAACGGCAGCTATTACGTGCGTGCGAGTTATTGTCCGGACCGAGCGTTCGCTACTAGTGCAAGTGACCTATCGTGCAAGTCAATAGGGAACCGATTTACCGAAAGTCCTGATTGGCTGTTCGTCCGATATGGATGGCCGGTCGTCCCACACAATCAGATATTTCCGGCCAACCGAACGATCTTACCGTGTATTCCCAGCCTAAAGTCTGTAGTCTGGGGTGGGAAGGGGGTTGGAACCAGTTGGGAACATGGAAGAGATGAGGATCTCAGTGGGAGACTGGACCAGATAGAAATGATGTAAATGAGAAGGTAGACGGTAAGACGGAGGGGCCAGGTATCATTGTCTCCTTTATTGCCCCATGGAAGGCAATCACTGCGTTCCCATTTAGACTAAATAAAGCAATAACCTGTTACTAGTCTCTGGGTACCAAGACCCGACGTTTAGGAAAATAATCATCATAAAGAGCTGAACGTTATCACAGCCAGAAACGTTTGTGCCATTAACCTCCTTCCGACAGAGATTCCTGCCATTAGCCCCCTCTCAGGGCCATAAACTCTGCACTGTAAGCAAAGTACAGGAGGGACGCGCAGAGCAGCCTTTACCTTAACCCAAATCTCTCCCAGTCTCACCCTCCAGTTATAATGTTACTATGAGGGCATGAAAAACAGATCCACGGAAATTCCACCTACCTACCCTATATGGTGTCAGGTAAGTAGCAGGTCTTGACCAGATTACATGTCTGGGTAGGATTTCCATACAGTTTTAAGAACATATCTGCCTATTAATATGTTACTATATTACTATGTTACAATATTACTATGTTACAATATTACTATGTTACTATATTACAATATTACTATATGACTATATTACTATGTTACTATGTTACAATATTACTATGTAACAATATTATTATGTTACTATATGACTATATTACTATGTTACTATGTTACAATATTACTATGTAACCATATTACTAAGTTACTATATTACTATATGACTATATTACTATGTTACAATATTACTATGTAACAATATTACTATGTTACTATATGACTATATTACTATGTTACAATATTACTATGTTACAATATTCCTATGTTACTATATAACCATGTTACTATATGACTATATTACTATGTTACTATGTTACAATATTACTATGTACATATTACCATGTTACTATGTTACAGTACATATTAACTATGTAACAATATTATAAGTTACTATATAACTAATATGACTATTTACTATGTTCAAATTACTATGTAACATTTACTAGTTACATATTACTATATGACTATATAACTATGTTACAATATTACTATGTAACAATATTACTAGTACTATTGAACTATATTAACTATGTTTTACAATCTCCTAGGTACATATAACCATGTTACTATATGACTATATTACTATGTTACTTATAGTTACATATTACTATGTTACTATATTACTGTTACGATTATATTCTATGTTACTAATGTACATATTACTATTTAATCCATATTATTATTTTTACTATATGACATATTACTGTTACTAAGTTACATATTACTAATGTAACATATTACTAAGTTCTATATTACTATACTGATATATTACATGTTACAAATATACATGTACAATATTACTATGTTACTATATACTGTATTACTAGTTTGACAATATTCTATGTTACAATATTCCTATGTTACTATATAACCATGTTACTATATGACTATATTACTATGTTACTATGTTACAATATTACTATGTTACTATATTACTGTTACTATATGACTATATTACTATGTTACACTATTACTATGTTACTATATTACTACATTACTATATTACTATGTTATTATATTACAATATTACTATATTCCCATGTTACGTATTACTATGTTACAATATTAATAAGTTACTATATTACTATGTTACAATATTACTGTTACTATATCACTATGCTACTATATTACTATGTTTCTATATAACTATGTTACTATGCTACTGTAACAATATTCCTATGTTACAATATTCCTATGTTACTATATTACTGTTACTATATGACTATTTTACTATGTTACAATATTACTACATTACTATATTACTATGTTATTATATTACAATATTACTATATTACCATGTTACTGTATTACTATGTTACAATATTAACATGTTACTATATTACTATGCTACTATATTACTATGTTACGATATTACTGTTACTATATCACTATGCTACTATATTACTATGTTTCTATATTACTGTTACTATATTACTATGTTACTATATTATTATGTTACAATGTTATTATATTACTATATTATTATGTTACTATAATACTATGTTACTTCCTTACTATATAACTATGTTACTATAGTAATATATTAGTATGTTACAATGTTACTGTATTATTATGTTACTATATTACTATGTTACTATATTATTGTTACTATAGTACTATGGTGCTATATTACTATGTTACTATGTTACTATATTACTATATTACCATGTTACTATATTACTATGTTACTATTCTGAGTTGTACCTGACCTTGGCTCCTTCTAATATTTATAAACATTTTCTTTTCATACTGAGACTGTGTGTACTTTAATCCTTGTGTGTTTAATTTAACACAATGTACAAAAACATTGTATCATTGTGTAGTTCCAGGCTTGGATGTAAAGTGATCTTTCTATTTGATATCGACATTGCCTGTATCCTTGGGGGTCTTTTACCACTCAGCATGGGAGGAATGAAGGAGACATTTGTCTGCACAATTAAATTCCCTTTGAGGAGAAAGTTATTAAAGGGAAGGATGGGGGTTGGGGGCAGGTGTATCTCAATCAGATATTTCCACGCGTTTTTATAATATTGCATGCACGATCTGGTGCGTTGTAGTGGGGCCTCGGCCTAAGGGCTCATTCACACTACATCAGGTTGTATCCGTTTTTCAAATGCAGGTGCGTTTTGAAAAACGGACAGACGGTAAAACTCCATAGGATTTCATAATATCGTTCACACTTTCTGAGCTGCATTCCGTTTAAAAAACGCACAGCTGCATGTATTTCTGTCCATCTAATGCTGGACGCATTAAATTGTGCACGCGATAGCGAGCATTATTGGGATTTCTGTGCGTTTTTGCAATTTAATATTATAAAAAGGCATGCGTTTGGGTAAAAAACATGACGGTAATATTTGCGTTCTCGCAATTTCCATTTTAATTAAAATTGCATGCGCAAAACGTGTGCGCAAATGCGCTAAAAACGCGTTCGTGTGGCCTAGCCCTGAAATGCATGAAAGCGCAGTACTGCAGATAACAACGCACGTGTTTTGTGTTAAGTTGTGTTTTTGTCCGATCCTAGTGTCAACGAGCCCTTACTAGGCGTTCCGTTAATATTACAATTTCCATAAAAAATATGTTGTTCCATATCGCAAAACGCACGAACTTTTAAAAACGAGACGCACATAGTGGGACCTCGACCGTGTCCAATAGATATGGGAGGATCTGACAGTGAACAGAGTCCAATTAAGCTATTCTCTCCCTCTCCCAAGGTATAGATGACATTCAGTTTGGGACAGAAAGGGCCTTTTCCTATGTCCCAGATATATAGAGGGCAGAGGAAACACCTCCATGTCCCTCTGTAAGAAGTCCCTAATGGGGTGTCTGTCACAACACCTGTTAAGTCCAAGGCCACACTGCAGAGCGCCATAGTGCACCAGAAACACACCAGTGCATTACTCTTGCACTGGCCAACACTAGTGTGTTTTTAACGCGTGATCGGATGGTGCATTAAAACGTGCCTGTGTGGCCCTTACCCTAACAAAGATTTCATTAAAGTGCGTGAACTTCGTGGGCGGTAAATGTGCAGTTTCAAGCATTTGCCCCTAGGCGGCGATGTTCTGACCTCGACCTTCAATGCAAATATCCCATAATCCAGTGCAAATGCAGCTATTTAATAACCGTAGATAAACCCCCCCCCACCCAATAACCAGCCACAGGGACCGGGGACCTTCCTCTTCATCCACTGCAGGCGAACATTAGACATCCGGATAATCTGACGCATCTATAATACTTGGAAGCACGATGGGTTATTAGCAGCTTAATTAAATAGGAAACCAATTGCCTGGAACGACCTGCAGTCAATAGACTCTGTATCCTCCATCCATTATGTGTTTATCTTTATGGCTTTAGCACCTTTTGTTTTTATTTAAAGGAACAAACATCAGTGTGTGAGAAATTGTGTTTATAGAAAACCCAGCTTTGTGTTAATGACAATGGGCGTCCTCTGGCTGGACAGTCCGTTATTAAACCTCTCTATAGGTTCGTACACACGTGTGATCGGGAGTGCCGGCCCGCGATGCATGATGTGTACGAACGGCCGTTCCGGGCGGACCTACGAACGAGCGTCCGTTTCGGCCGGGGTCCCATTATCATACAAAACGGCCATTATATCATGTCGCTGGTCGATCACACGTAAGTACGAACCTTAATACTGGGTTATTTATTTGAAGAACAAGGAAACATTTGGTTACCATTGAATCAAAAACTTTCATATATAGACATTGGCTCTGTGGGTGGGGCCTATCCATGACCTGTCTAGCTCCGCCCCTTCCCACCCAGCAAGCTTTGCAATGCAGGACAGGGGACAGACCCCTCAAAATGGGGTGTTGGACTGTCTGAGCCACTGGACAGTATTTAACCATCAAGTGACTGAAATATGGAACATAGGAGGGAGATCTTTCTGCCCTATCCAGTCCCGCCCCTAGCCCCACCCTAATCAGCTCAAGCCCCACCTTGTTCCAGGATCTAACATAGTAACATAGTAATTAAGATTGAATAAAGACATATGTCCATCAAGTCCAACCTATTCACCCTGGTTGATCTGGATCAACCAGATCTATATGCATTAATACCAGTAATTCGGGGGGTCTCTGTGTTTGTGATGACATTAAACTATGCAGAAGCTTTGGAAACTTTCAAATGATTGTGCAAGTGCTGCAAGCCGACCTAGATTAGATTATCAAAATGGGCAGCAGAATGGCGCAGATGAGATTCAATGTTGATAAATGTAAGGTGATGGCATTGAGAATTACTGGTATAAATACTATACTGTAGTTCTGGTTGCTACGGGGATACTATATTAATATTGAGAATACTGGTATTAATACATATACTGTAGTTCTGTTGGGAAGGAGACTATATAATATTGAGGAATTATGGTATTACAATACTGTAGTGTCTAGTGGTACGGGATACTATATAATATTGAGAATTACTGGTATTAATACATATACTCGTAGTCTTGGTTGGACGGGGGGATACTATAAATTGAGAATTACTGGTATAACATATACTGTAGTTCTGGTGGTCGGGATAATATAATATTGAGAATTACTGGTATTAATACATATACTGTAGTTCTGTTGGTACAGGGATACTATATAATATTGAGAATTACTGGTATTAATACATATAGTAGTTCTGTTGGTACGGGGACTACTATATATTGAGAATTACTGGTATAATACTTTATTATGTGTAGTTCTGGGTGGTACAGGGATACAGATAATATTGAGGAATTATGGTATTAATACATATACTGTAGTTCTGTGTTCTGGTGGTTACAGGGATACTATAATATTGAGGAATTAATGGTATTATACATATACTGTAGTTCTGGTTGGTAAGGGATATATAAATTGAGATTACTGGTATTAAACATATACTGTAGTTCTGGTTGACGGGGATACATATAATATTGAGAATTACTGGTATGATACTATACTGTAGTTTGGTTGGTACAGGATGATACTATATAATATTTGAGAATTACTGGTATTATACATATACTGTGAGTTTGGTTGGTACGGGGATACTATATAATATTGAGAATTACTGGTATTAATACAGTTACTGTAGTTCTGGTTGGTACAGGGATACTATATAATATTGAGAATTACTGGGATTAATACATATTACTGTAGTTCTGGTGGTACGGAGATACTATATATATTGAGATTAAGGTATATACTATACTGTAGTTCTGGTTGGTACATGGATTCTATATAATATTGAGAAATTACTGGTATTAATACATATACTGTAGTTTCTGGTTGGTACAGGGATTCTATATAATATTGAGAATTACTGTATTAATACATATACTTTAGTTCTGGTTGTACAGGGATACTAATAATATTGAGGAAGTACTGGTATTAAATATAACTGTGGTTATGTTGTTACAGGGATACTATATAATATTGAGAATTACTGGTATTAATCAATAACTGTTTGTTCTGGTTGGTACCGGGATACTATATAATATTGAGAATTACTGGTATTAATATACTGTAGTTCTGGTTGGTCAGGGATACTATATAATATTGAGAATTACTGGGTATTAAACATATATGTAGTTCTGGTTGTTACAGGGATACTATATTAATATGAGAAGTACTGGTTATTAATAACTAACTGTAGTTCTGGTTGATACGTGGATACTATAAATATTGAGAATTGTAGTATTAATGCATATACTGTAGTTCTGGTTGGTACCGGGATACTATTAATATTAAGAATTAACTGGTATTAATGCATATACGTGTATTCTTGTTGGTACGGGGATACTATATAATATTGAGAAATTACTGGTATTAATGCATATACTGTAGTTCTGGTGGTACGGGGATACAATATTGCAATATGGCGATTATGGCACTAACCAACTGATCTGGCAACTCAGGTTGGCTAGGTAGTGTAAGACAAAGGCCCCCTCTAAAAGAACATGGGTGAGTTTTAATTTTTACAGAAGAATTAGAGGCACATTGGTTCAGTTGGTCATTCAACAGCAGGATTTTTAAAGCAATGGCAATTAGCACAGCAGCATGCGTTCAGACATGTTTCGTATCGTAAGGCAAAGGTGGCACCCTCGTCGTGCATATATGTATAGTATAAGAGGCTTTATTCGCCCTACTTCAAATGTATTTAAATATTTGCACTGATCCAGGCAACCCTGGGACCCTGTAAAATATAAAATGCATTTTACAGAGCGTGGCTAAAGATCAGGTTCATTCATTATCATCCCCTCAGCTCGGTACGTTGTTTTAATAATACGATGGATAAACTAAAACACACTCGTCCTCCCCAGCATTCCCTTGTAATACGGTACACGATAAGAAATGCATTGCACAGAGCTGTGTTAAAGATCTCACTTCACTATCATACCCTACAGTTTCTATATAATGCCAGCATTAAACATAAAAAACACACTTCTTCCTTGCCCTCCAACATTCCCTTTAAGAAGGTTCCATTTCCACTCATATTGATAACTTACGAAACAAGTAGGCCACAACCGTTAAAAGGCCATTGCATGCTTCATGGCTACACTTAAATCAAATGTTAAGCCTCATCATGGCTGCTAAAAAATAAAAAAAAATTAACCAGACATTTTTCTTGTAGAATTCATTACGTGTTTGAGTTCTTAAAGGCAAAAAAGGTGGTAACCCTTGACCTGTGTCTGTGGTTTTATCTGCAATATGTATGTTTATGCTGGATTGGTGGATTGGGAAGCTGATATGTGAGAAATGCATATTTCAGATCTGAACACCTACATACCAGACCTTATATACATCACACACAACATGCTACTAGGAAGTGTTAATCGTGAGTGTATCTTACACAAACCAGCACTTCTGCCAATTGAATTTGATGATTTAATATGATTCTACATCATAGGGTTAAGGAGGGGGGTGGAAATCACACAGTGCAGCAAATGTAATGAGGCAAAAAATGACAAGGCTAGAATTGGGGAACCAAACAGAACATGAAATGAGCTATACAGGAACAAGGAAAGGCACCTGAGTGGGATCTGCCATGTTGAAAAGGTGTGGAGGCAAATACTTTCCAACTCAGCTTTAATTTTTTGGGGTTTAGTCGCCTTTAATGGTATACTCGGTTGGTATGTGTTTTGGTTTTATGTGCAAGTTCTGCTTCCAAACAGGGCTGTCAAAAACCCCAAGGTTACATTTCGAGTATTTTCAAGATCTTTGGGAAGCGTGCTGAAATCCTCAAAGGTTGAGGGCATTGGTCCAGGTTGCCAGAGTACAAACTAGTGGAAGGATGAGCGCGGGAACAGTTATCTTTCAAATGTCAGGAGTCCGTTTTACAAAATGGTAATTGATTTGTTATAGGTTTTTTAAGTGGAACTCGTGGGATTCTCTCCAAACAAATGCCTGTTAATTGGCCATTGTGTAGGACTGGCAACGTTTCGCCCTGTATTTGTGGGCCTTTGTCAAGCCAAATACTAAACTATCAATGGTGGGGTCTGTGACCAAGTAAATAAAGTGTGCTAGTTGATCACTTCCTGTGACGGACATCAAGATTTTTAACCCGTAGATAAATCAGAAATTCTTCAAACCGTATAAATCGGAAATATATACACATATTATGGTTTCAGATATAAAAACTCAATAAAGTTTAAGCTATTTGCAAAGGTGCTTTTGTTATAACGTGATATGTCCTAAGGTGCATACTGTGAATACATTTTTGATACTAAAAAAGATTAAGTCTGAAATAGAAACGAGTAATAGAGAATCTACCAACAGTATTACATTTTCAAAAAACCTAGATCTACGATGAAAATAATTGAGACCATAAATATTATAAAGAGCATAAAGATTCCTAAAACCGAGATTAAAATGACCATTGTCCACTCTCGTCTTGTAAAAAAAATTTATATGAACAGTGATTGTTTAATCATTGGGGGCTATAGCGTCCAAAGTTCGTTATCTAGAACCAATTACTTTGTAAATAGCCTTTTGGACCATCTCACCTCTTACTGATAGCGGTATGGATCGATGCCATAAAGCGAAATGATAGAATAAACATGTCGCTTCTAGGAAGTGCTAGAGATTGTAATCTATATGTATTGGTTGTGGGCATGGAGACTGAGAGATAGTAAAGTTATATATTGGTAAAAAGTCAGACTTTTGTCGAAGTCCTAATGTGGTTTGTGATCGAGGCTGGAAGGGTAAAACACAGTTCCTCACCCACAGGGTTTAGTTAAAATGATGACAGAGTTTTTGCCAGTCAACTTGGTGGTGTGCATGAGGCCTAACAAGGTCAAATTTTTTGTTGGCATTGGTTTGGGATAAGATGTCCAGGATAGAAGTACTAAATAGGGTGGATACCATACAAGTTGTAATGAACCCATAGGTACAGGGGGGGTTTATAAATGGCAGAGTTGAAGACTGACTTGATAGTATTTAATATGGGTTCAGTGCAAATACATGTACTTCTCAGAAAAAGAGCAGTATTATCAATCCCAAGACTTATCTGTGCAATTCAGCATTTGTCTTGTGTATAAAATAAATGCAAAAACGAAATACTGACGTCCTGTTGGGACCCCTAATAGGAGAGTGGTGCTATGGTTTTGCACTGACCCACGCCTGGGTTGATCAGTTGCTCAGGAAGAGATCTGAGCATCTTTGGCCCAATCAAAAGCCAATCAGTAGAAAGACTAAATGCTTTTTTTAGGGCACATTCAAGGATGTGGTGCACCGGAGAAGAAGGACCGTTAGAACTTGAAAATGGCAGCACAACTATGTCAACAGCAGGGAGGGAACAGCAAAAGGGCTATGAACTCAACCAATTTTCAAAATGGACCAGATATGTAGAATAAACTAAGGTAAGGGCATGTGGCCTCTTGGGAGCCATACCGTTGAACTATGTTTAAAATTGGACATTTAGCGCTGTGGATTAGCATGGTGCGGGACGAAGAAAAAAGGATGCATTCAGGGCAACAAATAGGACTTAGGGAGGGACCTCCGCCCAGAGCAAAGTACATCGGAAGGTGGATTGGGTCGGGTGAAGACTTCATCCCGGCCAATCTCTCTGAGGACGGTATCGAACGTGTATATCCTGCTGAATTGGGATACAGGTATCAGGTTTAACCAGCATTTTGTTGTGCGTATACAAACCTGTGGGCCGGTGACTGGTAGAGGAACCATGCCATAATAACTAAGCGTGTGGTACATAGTGTAGTCCACAAACAGGACCAATATGGCACCACAAGAGAGAATGTTGTTTTGTAAGTTGTGTGGGGAGGGGGTAGGGTTGGGTTGGACTTAGTAGTATATTCAATAAACGATGATTTAAGTAAATGAGAATGTGTCTTCATGACTTGGACCTAAAATTTAGTAATGAACAGTGGCACTAGCACAAGCGCCTCCATTCTAGCTTGTCCCGACATATGACAGTGCTATTTGGGGTCCCGTTCATGCCATATTTCTATGAAGATGCTTTACGTTGTGTACAATACCTAAGAGGCATTACACAAACTAAAATTTAACCAACTATTGATAATTTCCACTGAACTGTAACTTGAAGATATCTCTAAAACAGGCCAGTCCTCCTTTTTTATGGGGTGTGTAGAATTGGGATTGTATGGGTAGAGATTCACTATAAATATAGCAACTTATAGGACAGACATGTATAGGACAATATAGAATTTTGATTTTGTTATTTTGGACAACCATTGAGGACGGTAAGCGTTTCCAGGGAATGGACTAGTTAGTTGCTAGCGTCTTTCAATTGGTGGGTTAGTTGGTTGGTTTTTACCTTTAGGTTCATGATACAGTCAGTTTCGTGTAGATTTTGGTACAGAAATTTTACCAAATGCTGGTGTGCTTGCATTTAGGAACATCTAGTTATACAAAGTTAGTCCTCAAGTTAATCCTTAGAAGGAAAATGTATTACAAATCCTACAAACTTATTCTGCCAAATCTGGAACTGCCCTTGTTTTAACCTGTACACGTCTAACCTTTAAAGTCTCCTGATTGTTCATTCAAGCTAAGTACTAACTGTAACCAAAGAATTTGGCTGCATAGCGTGAGCAGGCAGGGGGGGTTTTCGGTCTTTACATTCCAAAATTTCACTGTTCTCACATAACAGAACTTTCATACCTGAAGATAAAACCTATTTCTTGTATTTTTTCTTTAAAGGACACCAATTAAGTCCTCTGAATTCCACCCTATTTTCAGAAGAATGTACAAGAGAGTTTATTAAATTATTTATTATACCGTGATTCATTATCTCACGCAATCTGCGATTCCAACATAAACAGCCTCCTAACTGGTAGTTAAAACTTGTAGTCAAAGTTTTCAATCCTGCCATTCCCAAGATGGTCCCTTGTTCTATATGGTATTCCACAAAACTGCATGAATATTCCACAAATGAGCTCTTACCAGGTGCTTGTAAAAGGAGGAAAAGAATATTTTCTCCTTGAATGCTATTTCCCTCTTTTACAGGAAAGCCTCTGTATTAACATTATGCACTTGGACTCTGTGTTGGGCTGCCATGGAGATGAGTTGAGTATTGTATTTGGTTCTCCTCAAATATTGCCTGTTGCCACTATTTTGAACTTTAATGAAGTTAACGGGTGTCCCACCCCAAACTTATTTTTTTCATGTAGGTAAGTGTAGGGCTACCCCCAAACACAGGTTTAAACGTTAAAAAAAGCCCCAGAAATGACATACCCACATCGTTCACTAGTATCTCTGCTCTTGCTACTTCTGTTCCGGAAGTAGCAATAGGTGTCGGACGAGCATTCTGTGTAGGCTGATCTCTTCCCATTTGAAAAATATCAGGACTTCATCCTTGCAATTCCCTGCAGGAGCTGCTATTTCTAGGTTCTGTAATGGTCTTCGTCCCAGAAATTCACACTACATCTTGGAATGTTCCCCTAAAAGAAATATATGCTGTGGTGGGTGAAATGTCAGATCTCTACTGAGCAACCTGAAATTAACCCAGGCTCGGTGTCAGGGGCAAAAACCATAACAAACATTATTAGAAGGTCCGTGCATTAACAGTCAGTCATGTGTTTCGGTAGCCTTTATATTGACGCAGGACAAATACTGCTCTTTTTTTGTAGAGCAAGGTATTGCCACTTAACTTCCACCTTAAATTTATAAATCCGGCAGTTGGGGTGTGGGGTGACCACTACACTACAGAAAAGTTCCCCTACACTACAGACAAGAAAAGAGGGTCCGGAGGAGGGGGGAAAGTTGCTTGCACATGCCAGGATCTGTGGGACAAAGACGCAGCATGCATCCAGATTGACACACAGACACCCCTGACATTAACTTTATGGGATTCAGAAGGCACTGCAGGAGAACCATACGGAGCAATAGTAATAAGCATCTGGGGCAAATTTTTGTTTTGGAGGTGTACATGCCCTTTCATTTCTTTCATTTTCCTGGAGTAAGTGCCTATTGACGTGCATTCATTTCGAATGATATAAAACAGTTTTTACTTAACCTTTATAAATGTAATGATAACAAAATGTCCATTTCCACAATTACAATTTCGTAAACACCTTAGGCTTGAGTTAACAATTATTTATCCTGCCTCTCTATATGGTGAGTGAATATTATAATTCACCTGAGGAACTCCTGGCAATGAGTTGAATGACTCCAGCGTCTCTGGCCTGAGGAGTTTGCAGGTGAGTTTGTATATGTTAAAAAAAATAAATACGTTAGTGTCTTATTGATTAAACAGTGTATATCATGGGGGTGAACAAATTCCACACCTGTACATTTTAGGAAATGCAATTTCACCTTTTAAAAGGCAAGTCACAGCTCTTAATATGAAAAAAATGTATACATTAAATCACCCCCAAAACTGCAATAGTTAGAAAGGCTATAATACAAAAGAGTAGAGAAAATAGCTCCGGCTTAACCTGGGGCATCAGAGCCCACCCAAGGACTCCAGCTGCATGAAAGTGGCAACAATAGGCAATAAACAAGAAGAGGGCAAATAACACCCCATAACTAAGGGACCGGTGGTGGGGCCCTTAGGTAAGAATAAATTCATAGATTTTATTAGAATCATAAACCCATAAAATATATACACACATAAGAGCTCTTAGGTTGTGTATATATATTTAGGGTTTTTTAATGAGTTGTGCTTGACAGATTTTTTGTTTTGTTGTGCTAAAATAAAATAGTAGTGTAAAGGAAGGAAATCACTGCAAATGGGCTGTCTAGAGAAGTTTCTCCTTTTCAAAACCGCTTTCATGACTTTTTAGCTTCCATTGACTTTATAGCATTTGAGGTTTAACTAACGACATAGGTATATCAGTCAACTACTCGGCCATATTCCATTTTATGCCTAAAAGTGATTCAAGGACAGGCAAAACAAAAAAAAAGCCATTGAAGGAGGGGGAAGTCCGTCCGACTGCAAGTGAAATCTGAAATATCCTGTCAATCAACTTTATGATCAATACGCAGGCACATGCACCAATGCTTTATTTTTATGCTCGGGTTAAAAGTGAACCTGCCATTACCCATGTCCATTGGAAGATACATCCATAGGTTACCATTCTACAGTGAAAAAACCATTTCGGAAACTTAAAGATTTAACCTCTTTCTTCAGTCTAAGGATGTCATTGTGTCTCTGGCACAATGAACCCCGATTATTACCGTGGTAAATGGCAGATAGGTATGATACAACAGTGGGTCATTCCCTATGCAAGCGCAATTTCTTAGTGTATAAATTGTAACTTAATCCAATGTTTCAAATTCAAGGCACCCACAGTTCCCCTTATTTAGTTGCTTTTCTCTGAAAACCTTTCATTTGCAAGAGTCTTTTAGCCACAAATGAGTCCACAAATGACCACATATGGGGCCTAATGGGTTCTTCTAATAAGGGAAAATATTTTTTTCTCCCTTGAATACATACCCCTCTTTATACAAGACAACATCTTGTGTTCTCGCTTTTGCTATCACCAAATCTCCAAGATCGTTTCCTACCGAGATTTACTTGATCCAATTCACTCTAGCACACTTTTGTTGGCCTTGGCCAAATGCTTGTTAGGGCAATCCTCCACACCCCCTACCCCGCGAGTGGTGGTAATCCAGTAAAAAAAAAAAAAGCAAACAGGAGAGCACACTATTGGTGTCAGTTCCAGATTTATTGATGTCTTTGCACAAATTAATTGTGAAAGCACAAAAAGTAGTGTTTGTTTCTTTTTACTCTTTTATACATCATAGTAAAAGTAGCACAAAGGATTTTTAGGCCCAAAATGCATCACCTTACATTATACATTGAGTCTATCTGTGACAATGTCGATATTCTATCGTCGCCTGCAACAATACACATTATGTTACCTTTAAGGGTCTATACACTTTTGTGATGGACGCAAACGCAAGACCTTGCTGACAATACATACTTCCAAGTCATTATTACATATTAAATAAGTGGACGTTTATACCTCTTGTTTTTCTTTTCTACAGAGCAGGTTATAAAGGATGTAGTGATCACAGTACCCTTCTTTAACACAGGCCAAACCGGAAAAGAAGCAGTCTCTGCATTCAGCCCAGCTTGCTGGTCTCAGGTTCTGCAGCTTATTACTGATTACACAGCAAGTAGCCTGAATTAGGGAGGGTCCGCAGGAAAGATTATCAATTCTACAGCCCAGGGTTCTGTACACTAAAATCCAAACTAGTCCTTTTTTTTTTTTTTTTCGGTATTTTTTATCCGTTTTCCAATTATATTATTAGCAAGATGTAGAAGTTTACTGAATTATAAGCCACCTATGCAATTTTCCATGAAAGTAGTGCAAAAAATTTACAGCGGGAAAGGCTTATATATGTTTGTGTATGCACTAATAGTTAGGGTTTTTTTTTCCTCCACAGACTTAATGTTTTATGACATGGGTTCAGAAGGACGTGTGCACGATTGCTCACCACCAAACTAATTAAAGACTCAAAGACTCTGGTATAAACCACAACTCCAGATTCGCGGAGTAGGGTAAGAAACTGCTTGTTTTTTGTTTGTTTATGTGCTGAAAGTAAGTGCTCAATTATTTGGGATATTGTGCTTTATAACTGATACATAAAACCAGAAAAGTAAATTTTTTTTAACATTTTGAAGACTATTGTTCCAGGAAAAGTTTCCTCTAGCATTGTTTTTATTTCAAAAAGGCACTTTCTGCTGTATTGCCAGAGACTTAGTGGCATTTTTATGTCCCACGGTACCAGATCCCTACCGGTACATAAGTAACGAGATAGTGAATTCAAAGCACCTGTTTCTAAATGTCCAGGATGCAGTAGGAGATAGATTATCTGGCTTTTCTGCACACTATGCAAAGGGATCTCAAGTGGGGAAATGAACTTTTTTTTTTGTTTCTTCTTCCGTGGGTTGTGTTCTATAATTCCCCCATTCACTTTTTCAGACTCCCTGTCGTCCTGAGATACACAAGTTAGAAGAATAGGTGATTGCATTCTATACTCCTACTGGGACTGTCATTCCAAAATCACTGTTGGATCCCCCCTCCCGGATCTGGAATAAAATAGAGGAAAGAGCATAGCAGGGGGAGAGAGGGTTTAGCTTTGATGGTAGATCTATATGCTGCACTTGACCCCAACTTCTTAAATAGCTTTCACTGATGATGATGGGTCACAAAGTTAGAGATGTAAACTGTACTGTTCTCCTTCGTATTCGCGTGTCTCCAGGACAGCTTGCTTCTATTGGCCACGTGAGTGGGTTGTGTTTTGGAGGATGTTGAAACTTTTAATCCTACTGCACATGATAAGCTTTCGGTTAGCCGGAAGTTGAGAATGGAGGAGGGTAACAGAGTGGACGGGGGGTCTTGCTGCACACAGATCGACACATGGTTAACCAGAGTCACTGACATTAGGATAAGGCAGCACAGGAGTACATGAATTTAACCTTTACAAAGGGGCAATGTTGCCTTCCACTTTAATGGTTAGTTTATGGCTAGACATTCAGGTGTTTGTATATACAAAACAAGCAGAAAACATTGCTGTTAAACAAAATTATTCGAATATATTTCCGAAAACAAAAAAGTATCTTAATATTCAGATCACTGACCGCACGCTTGGTGGATTAGAGATAGAATAACGGTGCCGTGATCACGTAGACAAAGGGTTAATGAGCAGGAAAAAAAAGCTAAGAAGGAAGGTTCGGGAAAACCAGTTCGAGCAGGGCAAACGACTTAAAGAGCAAAACCGTGTTAAGACCATCCTTAGTGCTAAACAATGACCACACCGCACAGGTAGCTACAGGAAAGCATCAAAAGATAAGGAATGTTTTGATACTTCCGTATGGTATTACTTGAAAAAACCAAATGCATATGTCATATTACAACTCCCATGAATGCCGCATTTTCCCGAAATTTATACATATGGAGAAAAACTTTGGGAGCATTAAGATCTCAGATCCAGGCCAAGATGAATATGATTTGTCTAATTACTGCGTTTAGTTGAAAGGAAATCGAATAGGCGATTTCTTAACATCCATAGCACACCCATAGGGTGTTGCAGATTAGTATTAATTCAGTGTTCGAATTCAAATCAGGTGCATTGTCTTCATAAATATTCTTGAAATAGTATGTTGTTTTTTGTAGTTAGAAAAGTAATCAAATAAAGGCTGTACATATAAGTCAAATGAGAAAATAACCACCACCCACCCCCCACATTTAGGTTGACCAAATACATCTTTCATTGGACGCTCTCTAGCACTCACAAAGGGAGACGATCCTCGCTTGCAACTCTCTCCTTGTTTCCGAGCCATGACTGTTGAGACATGGCGACTGGTGCGCAAGCACAGCAGAGGAGATGTGAACCTGCCAGCAGGAAGACTGTGTTACGGTAATAGGTTTTTTAGGAGATCAGACCAAAGATGGTAAGTGTTGCGACACCAAGGTTTGGGAGGGTCCACATTAACAAATAAAACGTTTTATTTTAGGAGAGGACAATTGAGGAACCGTACAAAAACATATTTTAATAAAGTATGTTTCTCAAGGAACTTTGGCTGTTATAGTAGAGTGAAGCCTTATGGAATGCTATAAGACTTTACAAGCCAACGTGACACGCCCAAGAGTTGTTAGGAGGATCTTTGTGCTGATATCTTTAATAGAGTTCCTGGCTCCTTGTACTGCAGGCTTTGGCCCAGTGCAGAGAGAAGTATGGTAAGTTTGCATGTCCGTTCCTGTATGACACATTTGATACAGAAACACAATAAATTAAACCAGTTTTGGGTTAAGTTCTCAGTTTGCTTTTATCTAAATAATATCTTTAAGGTATGCTACTATTCTCTAAACGGTACTTGGAAAGACAGTTCAGATTGTCTTAAGAAGATCCACTTCTGTAAATAAACTCTACTGACTAATCCTCCCATATTTTAGAAGCCAGCTCTAAAAAATAAAACATTAGCAGTAAAACCCTAATTGACGAAACAGCTGTACAACCCAAATTGCCCAGGCATTACCCCACAACTACACATAAGCCCTTCCAATTATAGGATTGTTCAAGAATTGTAATTATAATCAGAAAAAAAAGAACCTTAAAACATGTGGGTGGTAGAAAGGTGTTTGTGTTTTTGTCTGTTTTTATTATACCGTTTTGAATGAGGATAGAGGATATTTCTGTATAAAATAAGAAAAGTGAGGAACTAGTTAGGTAGGCTTGTTTTAAGTTAAGGATGTACTACCAGACCATATTTGTATGTACAGTGGAACTTTTCATATGTTGAGTTTGTGGAGATTTTTGGAATTCGGTTGAGCGATAGCTCATCTATCCAAAGGAGCTTAAAAAAGATGAGGACATCTTAAAGCGACAACTAATATCCCACAGACATAACAACATTGAAACCAGAGGACAGAGCACCTTGAAATTAAACCAGTAATCTTGTGTCTTATGCTTGTATTTTCTACAGGTGTGGGAAAATTACCTAAATAACATATGGTGGTTTGGCTTACTCAAGCATTCTAATTTGACACAGTTTTGGTCAATTGGAGACCATTATGGTCGCACGATGTCAGTCCTTTAGCTATGGCAGAAACTGTTACAGTTGGTCATCACCATTAATACTCTCTAGTCAGCCAATTCCTTTACAGGGACAGATAAATCAAGGAAGCAGTGACTGAGGTCAGGAGAGTTATCTGAACTGCACATACACACAAATAACTTTCATCCATTATTAAATAGGCTTAATCTTTAATACAATTTTTGAGGATTGGTATTTCTAGATCTGATTAGTGTTTTCGGGTGGGTTGTTTTCAGATTTGGAGATAAAAAATTTTTTGTAGTTCTTCTTTTTAATATTCTACATGTAATTTTTAAAGGATCACCCTAAAAACCACACAAGTCCGGGCGTTCTCCATATAAAGGTATAGGGAGACCGTTCGGGAAGGCACTTTCCCGCAAGCCACTGGGAACAAAGTACCCTTGCTCTCTGGACTTCCCTGTCATTAGTTACCAAATCAAGGCAATAACTGCAGATGTGGTCTTCGGCAACAGCACCGCTAAGGGGCAAGAGACTTTGTCTCCTGGTCCAGTGACAGTAGTCACCACAGAGCCAAGCCTCTCGGCTGGGGAGAGCCGCTATAGAGGAGGCCAGACGCAGGGTCAGTGGTCCACCGAGAAGACTATCTAACCCAGAATACATTCTGGAGCTAAAGTCTATTTGGCATGCACTGTCTTTCGACCCTTCTAACTGGGAGGTAAGTATGTCACAAATACAAGACGGACAACTGCCACAGGTGTGGTTATACCTAAACCAATAAGGGGGGGCACTTTGTAGTGAAGTGGCCATGTAAGAGTGCAACAGATTCTGTCGTGCAGGAGATGACATTATGGGAAAAAGGGGCCCTCATTGGAAGTCTTAGAACAATGTGTACAATCGCGTAGGGCCTCCCAGGACTCAACACACAAGGTGCCCAAAATTGTCTGCTCCAAAAAACAGGGGGAACCTGGGTTCTCCCTGCAGATTGTCTATTACGTAAATTACTCGAGTATAAGCCGAGGTTTTTAGGTTTAAACACAACCAAAAAACCTTGCATCGGCTAACTGAAGTCAAAAGACACTTACTTCAATCCAGAAGCAGCCGCGAGTCAGGGCCGGCTTCCCAGAGTTCTGTCAGGTTTGCGCGATGGATGTCATCGCGCGAGCCGCGAAGCAGTACTGGATTACTGCCGGTCCGGACTCGCGGCTGTTCTGGATTGCGGAGCCGGAAGAGGGAGCAGGTAGAGGGAAAGACTGCAGACAGGTACGGTAAGTGATGGGGGGAGGGCTGGGGGGACAGTATTTTGCCATGCAGACACCCACACATTACTTTCTTACTAGCGGGTGGTTGTGAAACTAAACTTCCAAGCACCAAGCATGTGGGCCGGGTGTAGTTTCCAAAAATCTACAGGGAAAGGTATAGGGTGGGGGACAGTATGCCAACATAACCCCAATACCTTAACTATAGAGGGTTGGAAAATACACAATGCACCAGTAAACCAAGAATTGCGTGGGAGTGTAGTTCCCAACATCTAAGTGGAAAGTATTAGGGTTACTGTATACCCGCGGTTATACTCGAGTCCATGTCATTTGGTGAGAATTTGGTATAATTTTGGAGGGCAAAAATGGGACCTCGCATAATTGAGTAATAAAGGTATAGATTATGCCCGTCTGTACCTCTACAAGAGATACTGCCCAAGATCCACAGGTTACTTTAAACTGTCGCTCTCCCGTCTTAGGCGATGTTTTTTGTCACTATTGTTCTCGCTCTTCCAGCGGGATACAAGTTTCCCCACCACTCTTCATTCGCCCTTTGTTCCTATACTTTATTTGTCCCCTCGGCTGTAATCCCTAGTCATTGCATTAAGACTATTCTTCCACTGCATCTTCCAGAAAAGTGCGGAACTTCCAGCAGACAATTGTCTTTTGTTGGTTTTTTTTGTTGACGTCTTGTTTGTGTTTTTTTTTTTTTTGTGTGTTGTTTTTTGTTCTTTTTTTGTTTTGTGTTTTTGTGTTTTGTGTGTTTTATTTTTGTGTTGTTTTTTTGTTTTTTGTTTTTGGTGTTTGGTTTTGGGATGTGATTTTTTCTAGATGTGTAGTGTGTGAGTTTTCTTTGTGTGGTATTGTGGGTTTTGTTTGGAGGAGGCTTCCTCGGCAAGTGTTGTCATCTTGGTTTTTGGTGTTTCAGTGTGGCTGATCTGCTTGCAGCCATGTGATTATGTTATCTATGGCCCTCGATCAGCAAGGATCATTTCGGGGGTTGGTAGTAATCCTCTCGCATTGGCTAGCTGTCTAAAGCGTTGTGCTGCGTGTGTGTTCATGAGGTGGGTACTTGAGAGGGTCCTCCCACTACGTTTTTTCGTCACTTCTTTTAGAATTCTATGTTTCTTGCATCAGGGGGTAGACAAGGGTATTACTTTTGTGTCCTAAAGGGCAATCTATCTGTGGATTGTCACCATCTTTTTTAAATAGACGGATGCCCTGAGAGAACTACGTACACACCTTTTGGAAGGGTGTGTCACATGGTCTCCCAGGAGCTCCAAGCTTCAACAACTTGGGGCGTGCTTTATCCTTAGGTCCTCAGGTAGCCACAATTCAAGTCTTTCCGACTTGCCTTGAAAGAACATTCTTTTGTTGAGCTATGCCACGATACCAAGCCTCAAATTAGCAGCCCGGTCTGTAGCCCGGTCTGGTCCATGCTGACAGAGCCATTCTCAGAACTCTCAGACAACCGGAGGACTGGAACAGGGCGCCCAAAGATGTAGTGTTGTACAATAAATTAGTGAATTCACACTGATTAGTGTGCTCCCCCGATATCGATTTGTGTGCTAAGAGAACTTTGTCGGCCTGGAGGTGGAAGGCGCGGGGAACTGCCACTATCTCCTTGTCGGGCATACCGACAACAACTGTTGGCGGGAGTGTTCCTTGCACTGTGTATGGCAATTCTCAGAACCTCATGACTTCTACCAAAGGTGGCTCCGCCTCCTTCAACAGGACATGTTGTCCTTTCCATTTATCCTGTCGTTCCTCTCCTAAGGAAAGAGGGCTTCATATTTGGATGTGGTAGGTTGTAGGGGGTGTAAAGGAGTACGTATTTACGTTGGCACCAGAATCTGATCTCTAGTTATGGGAACACGTATCTATTGCCATGAGTTTTTTTTTTTTTTTTTCTTTTATAACGTATTACTGCTTCAGCTCCTTTTTGGACGAATGATTAGCAATGTGAGTGAGGGTTTCCCTGCGGCCATGCGCGTCATGGGTCCTTTCGGGTACTAATGGGTGGAAAAGTTTCCACCATTGAGCGGGGGTTGTGGTTTTCTTGGTAGGAAATAAACTCCAGTGTCGCACAGTGGGGTCCTGCTTTGGCCAGAGAAAATAGCCTTTTATGGAAGGGATAACTTCTCTTATTTGCACTGCTACAGCTGCGGATGGAGTAGAGGAATGACAGAGACTAGTGCAGGTCTTAACTAGCTTCAGAAAATATCGTTTTTTTTGGGCAGATGGTGGAGTTCTTGTCGAGACGAAGAAGAGAAGAGAATGAAAACAGGGCTCAGTCTGGGAAGTCGTAACATTACAGGGCCATAAATTAAGCTTCAGAGAAGCTAGAAGAACATTCACATCTCCGGCTTGTTGAAAGGATAAGAGAGCTTTTTCAAATAAGGGCACTGGTAGGAGATACACTTCAACCCGTTGAGTATTAGGAAAGGTGTTTGTTTTTATTGTAGAACTCGTTCATACCTTATTGTTTTGTTTTTACCTCATCGGATGACATGAGCAGGTTATCCTCGGTCCGGTGGAGCTTAAGCTCCCCGTGCCCAAGGTTTGAGTTAGTCCCGGTGTGCAACTGGCCTTTGATATCCCCCAGCGTGCAAGTGAGTCGCGTGAATTCTTAGGTTTGATTTGCGTTCTGGGTTGTGGTTGTGTTGTGCGTGGTGTGTTCTCTTAGCTCGGCGCTCGGGAAGGATAAAACTATCGGGTGTTATAAGTTTTTTTTTTTGTTTGGTTGGGGTTGTTTTTTTTTTTTTTGAAAAAAATCATGTTTAAAAAAGTAAACATAAAAAAAATACAATAATTTATTTTTGTTTTTTCTTTTTTTTTTAAAAAAAAAATTAAAAAAAACAGTTATTGTAAAAAAAAAAAACCATAATAATTAATAAAAACAAACATCTCCCACTAATTTATTACTAACACAAACACAAACCATTTTTAAATTTCAAAATAATTACAGTTAAATAGAAAGTATTGGGATTAGGGATATGGTTGGTCTTGGGGAATTCTACCTCCCAATCTTGTGTTCTGTGAGATAGCACCAGGCCCAAAGAAAAACTAATTCTGCAGCTTTCTTCTGCCTTCAGCCCAATATAGTCCAAGGAGGAGGGAGTAAACTGTCAATGTGGAAAACGGTCTTTCGGTCTGTAGCTCCGTCAAGACAAAAAAGGGATATGGGAAGGGGGCAACATCAAGGTGATCTGTCCCGCGCCCGGCTGCTATACGCGAGTATAAGCGATTCGAGTAGTAGTAGCCGAGGACACAATTTTTAATGGGAAAAATGCGGTTGATTTGAAAGACGGAGTTGAGCTTGACGAGTCTAGCCCGAGGGTAGAGAAGTGAGAGAAAAGAAATGAGACACCGCCTGTCATCGGATTAACGTAGGTTTTGTGGCGGTAAGTTGCCCTTTGTTAAATGACAGCTAGAATTCCCCATGTACAAAGAGTCCCCTTAAAGTAAGGGTTAAAGAGCCAAAGCCGTACGTACCCAGTAACTAGTAACCCCCAAATTGACCAGATGTTTGGAATTCTACAACTCAGGCATTTTGGGTGTTGCTGGGAATTGTAGTTTTTAAATGTGGAAGTGGCAAGGTTCATATAAACTTTTAATTAAGCATTACCATTCATTTACAATTCTATGACCCCCAATATGTAAAGGCCCTCTGCACCCCAATGTTAAAAATGTCACTGAGAGTTGTAGTTCAAGTGTCACATTACATGAAATTAGCCGCCTTTTTCCCCCCCCAAACTGAGAAGAAAGAAGACCCATCCGTATTTACGTCTCCCATAATGAAGCAGTGACCTGCTTATGCAGTCCATTAGCCAGCGCCTCACAGGCCCGGCGGTGTCCCGGCCCCGCCGCTCCCCCGCTCTACACACACTTTTCGCCGGTGAGGCTTTTTCCCAGAAAGCACCACCTACTGGTTACTATCTGCATGAGATCGGATATATTGCCCCTGGAGATAAGACGAGGGGACGGGTTTCAGGCTAATTATTAAACTCTGAGAATACTTCTGACTTACTGCTATAATGTCTACTTTACATTTTTTAATCAGTTAATTTTGCTTAATTTAAGCTTCTCATCACTTTTTTGGGTTTCTAATAGAGATAAACCTTTCTTTCTTTTCTTTTTTTTTTTGCTATTAACATTATAGATAAGACAAAACAGGAATCTATTAATATATATTCTTCTATAATATACTTTGCACGGGAAGAGCTATGGCCAAAAAAACATAAATGATGACGAGGCGCAGCATGGGTGCAGTCCAGGCAAGCTGCTCTCAGTTAACAGATTTAAAGTTAAAGCTTGTTGCGAGATGCATCAACATCCCATACAGGTTGATAATTATAATGATTGCCCTTTTACGCATCAACACCCCCACTCACCATCACTTTACCTTCTTCTTCCTTTTTCCTCATTTTTTGTGAACTAAACTTTAAGGTTCCGAATTTTTTTTTTTTTTTCTAAGTCATCTCAAATTATATTAGTATCATACGTACCACAACTAGAACTACAGTATATGTATGTCATACCAGTAATTCTCAATATATTAGTTAGTCTCCCGTGGTTACCAACAGAGAGAATATATACACAGTACTAGTATTAATACCAGTCAGTAATTCTCAAATATTATAGTATCCCCTCTTAGCAACCTAGAAACTCTAGTATAGTATTAATAACAGTAATTCTCACTGCATTCACCTTAAATTTATCAACATTGATCTCATCTGCCATTCTGACTGCCCATTTTGATAATCTCATCTAGGTCTGCTTGCAGCACTTGCACATCATTTGAAGATTTCCCAGCTCTGCATAGTTTAATGTCATCAGACAAACACCGAGACCATGTTCTCAATGCCCCCTTCTAAGTCATTTATAAACAGATTAAACAGAAGCGGCCCCAGTACGGAACCCTGAGGGGCCCCACTTAGAACTTTAACCCACATAGATGTAGCTCCATTAACCACCACTCTCTGTTTGCGAGAGATCTAATTACATCTAATTACATCTAATTACATATAAAACATCATAGTGAAAGGCCGGTCAGTATTTCCATTAGAAGCTTGATGCAGGCTGTAATGATTTCAGTTTAGCCATGTATTTAAACAAACCGGTATGTAGCCCTGCAGCGTGGATATTTCATAGGTTTAGATTTTCCCATCCAACTAGTGACAGCTCAGAAGTGAACTTAACCTACAGGATTTCTAAAATGCAAATGTCCCTCTCCATTGTGAATATATAGGGGGTCAGTAAAGCTTGATTACTGGGAAAGGTGACATTTCTACCCACCCACCAAGTGGTAAGTGTCTGGCTGGGAATCTGGTTCCTGTAGTTAAACCAGAATCACATTGAATGAGGATTCTGTCTCCTGCTCTGGGAATTGTAGAATTATAACGTGTAACAGACAGATGGAGACGGATTCGTTATCGTAAAATAACGACCGGGTTTTTACCGATAACGACCTTTATAATTTATCGTTATCGGTAAATACCGGTCGTTATCGGTAAAAACCCGGGTTATTTACCGATAATGGTCGTTATTTACCGATGCCGGTCGTTATTTACCGATAA
>JAACNH010001209.1:38698-92605 GCA_019447015.1 Hymenochirus boettgeri
AGTCACAATGGGGGTACAGTAAGTCACAATGGGGGTACAGTAAGTCATAGCTCCTTTACCTCCTCTATTTTTCGGGTGGGTTACCCTTTAAAGGGAGATGGATGTCCGACCTCCCAATGTCCCAGATCATTTATATTTTCCTTCTATACGGTGGATATAAAAGGCCAATTTTTCATAAACTGCTCATTGGAATGCTGGGAAATTGTGTTAAGCCATAATCAGAGAATTTCTATGTCTGGTGTAAATGATGGAAGATAGAAATGTGCTGGGTGTAGATAGAGACCTGATATTTACATCGTTATCACCGTACGACTTTCAATTCAGGGGTCGACAAGCCCTGGAAACCCTCCGTAATGACTTATCGCTCCCTATTACGCCTGTGGCCCCCTGTTAATTAAATGGTGATTTAGAGAGAACGGTGATGTGCTTGGGCATTGCTGTCAGATACGCAGGTTGGTTCTTGTCAAGGGCAAAAGGAAGCAAGACTTCCCCTTTAACCCTGTAGGAAATATACACACGTCTACATTCCATACTGTGTAAGTCATAAGGTCATAAGACGTCACTTATCAAGGAGGTATTATGCAAGAAATGTTACAGACGGAACAAATTATAGAGACGGTCAAACATATAACCGACAGCTTAATGTAACAAAGAAATATGTGGGAAGTATGAACAATGCGTGTGCAGGTGTGTGTGGGTACATATGTGTACGGGCTAGACCACACTGAAGCCCAGTGCACTGCGTTGCGATTCGTAAATCAGGATACACACAGTCCCGAGCATTCTCTGTATACCCAGCATACACACATCACAGGGACTGTGTTTCCCTTAACAGCGTCCGAATCCCTCTATAGGGAGTCTATCGTGGCCGAGGGAAATTTACGGTCATTGACCTAGACAGGAGGATGGGTTGAAGATGCCTTTGCAACAATGTATATTTGTGTAGGAATCACCAAGATATAAAGGTGAAACATCATTTTAATCTACAATTTCTGAACTTTCAGGAAAGGTGAAATGTGCCTTACCCTAAAGACACCGACACCCTCGTTTCCAATTCATTACAAAACTCTTCCGCTCACATTAAGATGCTGATCTTTGTGTAGGGAATATTTTGGTTTATATTACGTTATATTTACATTACGTACAGTGTGATCAGTTCCATGATAATCAAAGTGCTTGGGGGTCTCTAAATAATCATGGGAAAAATATCGTCCCCCTAGATTCTGACAGTCTCATTGGTCTGATATTTCCGACTGACAGATTTACTGGCCAATACAAGTGAAATATATTTACGTCCGTGGTCGTACATTATCGATAACGCTAAATTGCGATACTGTGTGTTTTTAAATAGGGCCCTAAACAAACAAATCTGCAGTTTCTATCCGACTTGCAGAACTTTCAGTCTTTCAGAGATTCATGCGGCCTCATTTCTGTATAGAAATCATTTCCACTGACACAAACCTACTGGTGGCATATAAGGGGCATATTTACAAAGGTATTCCGCCATCTCAGGACAGCGCAATGGCAAAGTTAGTTATTTTCACCGTTTTTATAAACCCGATCGCTTTTGCCACATAAAGTATCACCGCCTCGGCCTTACGACGATGTGGGCAGTCGATGTGAGAGAAAATGTTTGCAAGCAAAGGTTAGGTAACCCACTGGCAGCAGGCGTGGTCCTAGGGTTTTTGACACCTGAAACAACTTTTAAATGCCGCCTATGGTTGGTAGCACGATAAGTGGGCATGGCTTCATCAGGTAACATAGGCATGGCTTGTGGAGGTGGGTGTGCTGGGCTGACTAACACTGATTGGTGGACTGGAGGGCTGACAACACTGATTGGTGGACTGGAGGGTTGACTAACACTGATTGGTGGACTGGAGGGCTAACACTGATTGGTGGACTGGAGGGCTGACTAACACTCATTGGTGGACTGGAGGGCTGACTAACACTGATTGGTGGACTGGAGGGCTGACAACACTGATTGGTGGACTGGAGGGCTGACAACCCTGATTGGTGGTTTGGAGGGCTGACAACACTGATTGGTGGACTGGAGGGCTGACTGGAGGACTGGATCTTTTTTAACCACCGCCTTTTTAGTGTTCCGCAAGGTCGCGCCCTGAGCAAATGTTTCAGTTTGCTTCATGGTAGGGGCACCCCTGACTGGCGGGCTATAGATATGGGCACCACCTCAGACTTGGCAACTTTATAAATTGCATTTATGTCCAAATTTGCAAAAAGTTAACTATAGCGGGCACAGATACAGGACAATAGTGGGCACAGATACAAGACTATAGCGGGCACAGATACAGGACTATAGCGGGCACAGATACAGGACTATAGCGGGCACAGATACAGGACTATAGCGGGCACAGATACAGGACTATAGCGGGCACAGATTTCCGTTCTAGTTCACAACATAGAAACCAAGTTATTCATTCTGATCTATTTTCCCAGAACTGTACATCACACGTTCTAAACCAAGTTCAGAAAGTCAGTGTAACTGAATGAATGAACTAAACTACCCAGAACTATCAGTTACCTCTGTCCCTGAGACATTGCTACTGTTTCCAGAGGTCAAACTAATTCCTTTAGCTCCTTTAGGACGTGTTTACCCTGCAAAACACAAAACTCATCCGTGACTACAGAGGTAACACAGTCACCTTATCCAAAGTGATGGCAAATTAGAAACAAGCTTTTCTCTAATAGAGACAGTTAACAGTGGAAAGTCTTAATTATGGATACATATTGAATTATTATTTGAAAGGCGTCACTCACTGGGCTCGTTAACCCTTCCTTCAGTCCTTGAGTCCCTTTCGCCTTTGGAGAAATTACTCAATTGCCGTAAACGCTGTCAAAATGAATTATAAATGTGTCACCGTACGGCGAAGATTACTGAATGATTTAGAGCAATTATTCACGGGCGCCTTTGTCGTGTACAAGATCGCCCCGCGCCTGATTCTCTCCTCTTTCGGACGCACGGGTTCGGGGACGCGCGTTGTGATATCTTTGGTCAGTCAGTTCATTAGACGTGACAGATAGCGCACATTTCAAGGTGAAATCGTGCTTTTTAGTTGATGGGGAACAGCTGTCTCTGAGAAGTCTTTAAATACCACCTCATTGCAACTTCTAATTACCAAATCCGTCAAAGGGAGAAATCTCCAAAATCCCCGAGCTAACGGTGACATTTCTGCGCTACAGTTTTTTCTCTCCCTTTTTTCCAGTCTCCTACAGCTCCAAAGCCTCATCTCGAAAACAAGTCTCAATCGCTCTCCGTCTATTTACACTTATCGCTCCCTCCTTCTCACGCTCCTCGCAGCGCAGAGCCTGAAACTCATTAGACTCCGGGGTGTTTCAGGCTCTAATCTAAATTTAGAAACTTCCTCCCACGTCATCTACTTTTAATTGAAAGCATAATTAAAACAATGAATTCTGAAAACCGAGTCGGTTGTGTCGGGTGTGCGAAGAGCCACCGTCTTCGTCAGTTTAGAAAGATAAGTTTACGTAAAATGGTGTCGACGCGCCGCGTCTCTGTCTGCCTGTTGGGCTAATGAACTTCCAACCCTGCTCAACCATATGCTGAAGCGAGAGATTCCACGGGGGCCGCCTGATTTGTTTGGACAGAAACATGGAAACAGATCCCTCTAATAGGTTGACACCGACTGGCCGCTCGTAATCTCAGTCTCCAAGGAGAAGCGCCTTGCAGGGCGACAACGTTTAATGAAATAATAAACACAGAGGGGAAGATTAGCAGGAAACGAGGCATTTCACGGGCGTCTCTGGGGATTTCCTGGGGATAGATGCACATTAAAGGTGAACTTAAAAAAACTCTAAGCTGCCCATTTTAAAAAATATATAATTTCCAGGGAACTGAACATTAAAGGACAAGTATATTATTATTATATTAACTAACCCCAAAACCATCATTTATCTGATAGTACGCAAGCTGGAGCTGGTGTCTCCCTGCTTCCTGAACTGTTCCAAAATGTGCCATTGGGAAGATGCGCTCTGCAAGGAGCCTGTCTCCCCATTGGCCAGTCCATAAACAGCCCTGGACTATGGGAATGGGGTGCTACATGCTGCGAGGGGAGTGGATTGATTCCAGTGCCACTTACAATATAAGTCACTGGCGACACGCTCCAGTGATCAGATATGGCGTGATCAGATATGGCGTGATCAGATATGGCGTAATCAGATATGGCGTGATAAGATATGGCGTAATCAGATATGGCGTGAGCAGGATTTTTACTCTGGTCATTAGTGATTCTGGTGGATCCGTCCGATCGTCTCCTTAGGGCTCATTCCCACTACGTCAGTTTGTATCCGTTTTTCAAACACAGGTGCGTTTTAAAAAAAATGGACAGACAGTAAAACCCCATAGGATTCCACAAAATCGTTCACACTTGCTGCGTTGTATTCTGTTACAGTCCGTTTTAAAAAATGCACCGCTGCACGCATTACAACGGACAACTGATAACGACGCACGTGTTTTGTGTTTCTGTCCATTTTTCGAAAAGGATGCCTGGGAGTTCCTGTGACATCATTTCAATAATGTTCTTTTTTTTGAACGAAAAAAATGTGTTCAAACGCAACAGACAGAAATGCAGAAAACTACTACTACTGTTTATTAGTTACAATGTATCATTTCCTGTTTATTAGTTACAATGTATCATTTCCTGTTTATTAGTTACAATGTATCATTTCCTGTTTATTAGTTACAACGTATCATTTCCTGTTTATTAGTTACAACATATCATTTCTTGTTTATTAGTTACAACGTATCATTTCCTGTTTATTAGTTACAATGTATCATTTCTTTTTTTAGTTACAACGTATCATTTCCTGTTTATTAGTTACAACATATCATTTCTTGTTTATTAGTTACAACGTATCATTTCCTGTTTATTAGTTACAATGTATCATTTCTTTTTTTAGTTACAACGTATCATTTCCTGTTTATTAGTTACAATGTGTCATTTCCTGTTTATTAGTTACAACGTGTCATTTCCTGTTTATTAGTTACAACGTATCATTTCCTGTTTATTAGTTTAAAACGGTATCATTTCCTGGTTATTAGTTACACGTATCATTCCTGTTTATTAGTACCACGTATCATTTCCTGTATAGTTACAATGTTGACATGTGTTCCTTGTTATTAAAAGTTGCATTTCCGTTATTAGTTACAATGTGTCTTCCTGTTTATTAGTTACAAGTATATATTTCCTGTTTATTAGTTACAACGTATCATTTCCTGTTTATTAGTTACAACGTGTCATTTCCTGTTTATTAGTTACAATGTATCATTTCCTGTTTATTAGTTACAACGTGTCATTTCCTGTTTATTAGTTACAACGTGTCATTTCCTGTTTATTAGTTACAATGTGTCATTTCCTGTTTATTAGTTACAATGTATCATTTCCTGTTTATTAGTTACAACGTATCATTTCCTGTTTATTAGTTACAACGTATCATTTCCTGTTTATTAGTTACAACATACCATTTCCTGTTGATTAGTTACAATGTATAATTTTCTGTTTGTTAGTTACAATGAATGATTTAGTGCTTATTAGCTCTTCCTGTTTATTAGTTTACACGTTCATTTCCTGTTTATTAGTTACATGTGTCATTTCCTGTTTATTAGTTACAATGTATCATTTCCTGTTTATTAGTTACAATGTATCATTTCTTGTTGATTAGTTCAACGTATCATTTCCTGTTTATTAGTTACAACGTGTCATTCCTGTTTATTAGTTACATTTGTCATTTCCTGTTTATTAGTTACAATGTATCATTTCTGTTTATTAGTTACATGTATCATTCCTTGTTATAGTTACACATACGATTTTCCTGTTGATTGTTACACTGCAAACAATGAATGATTTAGTGCTTATTAGTTACAATGTATCATTTCCTGTTGATTAGTAACAATGAATCATTTAGTGTCTATTTGTTACAATGTATTGTTTCCTGTTTATTTGTTACAACGTATCATTTCCTGTTTATTAGTTACAATGTATAATTTCCTGTTGATTGGTTACAATGTATCATTTCCTGTTGATTAGTTACAATGTATAATTTCCTGTTGATTGGTTACAATATATCATTTCCTGTTGATTAGTTACAATGTATTCATTATCCTTTCCTGTTTATATTTAGTTACAACGTGTCATTTCTGTTTATGTAGTTTACAATGTGTCATTTCCTGTTTATTAGTTACAATGTATCATTTCCTGTTTATTAGTTAACATGTATCATTTCGTGTTGATTAGTTACAACGTATCATTTCCTGTTTATTGTTACAACGTGTCTATCCTGTTTATTAGTTACATGTGTCATTTCCTGTTTATTAGTTACAATGTATCATTTTGTTATTAGTTACAATGTATCATTTCCTGTTTATAGTTAAACATACCATTTCCTGTTGATTAGTTACAATGAATGATTTAGTGCTTTATTAGTTACAATGTACATTCTGTTATTAGTAACAATGATCATTTAGTGTCTATTTGCACAATGTATTGTTTCCTGTTTATATTGTTAATACAACGTATCATTTCCTGTTTATTAGTTACAATGTATAATTTCCTGTTGATTGGTTCAATGTATCATTTCCTGTTTATTAGGTACATGTATAATTTCCTGTTGATGGTGAATGAGATTCTGGCTCCTTCTCTGGGATTGTAAATTATAAGATGGGAAACAACAGAATGAGACGGTTCGTATCGTAAAATACGACTGGGAAGTTGTATAATACGTGGACCGACCGATTACATATAATTATCGTTGATCGGGGTAAAATCACCGGTGCGTCTATGCGGTAAAAAACAAACGGGTTATTTGACCAATAGATGGATACTGTATTAAATTTAATACCGGCATTCCGGGGGAGTCGTTATTTCCTATAAAGGGGGAAGGACCGGTATCGAAACGATAAATAACGTGGGTGCCGTTTAGGTCGGTAAGAAAACCGGTCGGTGTTATTTACAATATACGAATAAAGGACACATATCGGTATTTTTTTACGATAACGATAACGGGTGGGTACGTGTTTTAAAGATTAATGATAAATAGGGGCCCGAGTGAATTATCTGTGCATTAAACTAGCACCACAATCGCAATGGCAATCGGACCAAAGTTCGCCTGGTCGGTCGAAGGGCGCCAATTCCAAACTGGGAATTTGCAAAGAAGGATGAGCGTTTAACGATGTTCTAAGGTCCAACAATCCGCGACTATTCCTCCCGATTTTCTGGCAATCACCCTGGCTGATTCGGGTGCGTTCGGTTGTGTAAAATGGTGACAGGTGGGTGGAACCATATTAAAACGTTAGACGTGTGTAAAGGGATGTGGAAGATATGAGCGGTGAAAGTGTGGGCACACGAAGTGTTTGCACATTGAACAAGATCACGCATGTGGGAAGAAGTTCCGGAACTGATCACGTTGTACGACATGGACGTATGAAAAAAATCCACTGGTACAGAAAGGACGCGGAAGTTACCGGAAGGGAAAAACGGACATTCTCTACACAATTGTTTCATGGAATAAGTACAGGTGAACAGGGTTGGCCAGAACTAGGTTTAGAATGAGACGGAAGTCGGGGGCAAAAATAAGGGAAAATGCAACTTGGAAAAGGTCGTGTCATATACCCCACATGGTACGGGAAATGAAGCTGACCGTGAGATACGATTTTAAGATCGTCTAGGCCTGGGGTAAGGTTAGGTCAGGAAGGGGTCGATGGGTGGGTGATACAGTAAGTCATAATGGGGGTACAGTTAGTCATAAAGAATGTGAGTAAGTATTCAGAATGGGGGGGTGGGGTACAGAAGTCGGAATGGGGGGGGTACGTGGTATTCATAAAGGAGTGGTGGTAAAGGGTAATTCGGGATGGGGGGTACTAAGCCAGAAATGGAGTACAGTAAGTCAGTACGAGTTGGTCAAGTAAAAATGTCAGATTGAGGAGCACACATTAGAAGTTAAGTCAGAACGGGGGTAAGTAAGTCCAGAATGGGGGGTCCATTAGTAAAGTCAGAAAACATAAGGTGTGGGGTAACAAAAGTCAAGCCTGATGGTGGGGGGTGACAGTAAGTCTGAAAGGGGGTAGTATTCAGAATAGTGGGGTACATACAAAAGTCGAAACAAAACGGCGTGGTAAGGTCGAGAATGGGGGACAGGTAAGTCAAGGGTGTACAGTCAAGGAATCATGAGAGACTGGGTGGGTAATAATAAAGTTCAAGAATGGTGGGGTACGTAAGTTCAATAGAGTTTGTGGTACGCGTAATTCATGAATGGGGGGTACCTTAGTAACAAATAAGTAGGGAGGGGTTGGGGGGGGGTAAGTAATTCAAGAAACTTGGGTTCAGTAAGTCAAATGGGGAATAAGACAGTAAAGTCATAAAGGGGGGTAAGTAATTCAGAAATGGTGATGCAGGAAAATAATAGTCCTAACAGGAGAGTAAGTACAATTGCAGATGGGGGGATACAGATAGAAGTCAGACGGTGGGGTTATGCATTAGGAGTCATAAAGGGGTAAGTTATATACAGGTAGAATGGGGGGTACATAGGTGCATAATGGTACGTGCATGGGATGTATTAGATCGAGACTGGGGGTACAAGTCAAGAACAGGATCGCGGTAGGTGGTACAGAAGACGGGGGGGTACAGTAAGTCAGAATGGGGGGTACAGTAAGACAGAGCGGGGGTACAGTAAGTCACAATGGGCTACAGTGAGTCAGAACGGGAGGTACAGTAAGTCACAATGGGGGTACAGTAAGTCACAATGGGGAACAGTAAGTCACAATGGGGTACAGTGAGTCAGAACAGTAAGTCACAATGGGGGTACAGTAAGTCACAATGGGGGTACAGTAAGTCATAGCTCCTTTACCTCCTCTATTTTTCGGGTGGGTTACCCTTTAAAGGGAGATGATCCGACCACCTCCCAATGTCCCAGATCATTTATATTTTCCTTCTATACGGTGGATATAAAAGGGCCAATTTTTTCATAAACTGCTCATTGGAATGCTGGGAATTGTTGAGGCTAATCAGAGAATTTCTATGTCTGGTGTAAATGAGGGAAGATAGAAATGTGCTGGGTGTAGATAGAGACCTGATATTTAACATCGTTATCACCGTACGACTTTCACAATTCAGGGGTCGACAAGCCCTGGAAACCCTCCGTAATGACTTATCGCTCCCTATACGGCTCTGTGGCCCCGCTGTTATTAAATGGTGATTTAGAGAGAACGGTGATGTGGCTTGGCATTGCTTGTCAGATACGCAGGTTGGTTCTTGTCAAGGCAAAAAAGCAATCTTCCCTTTAACCCTGTAAATATACACACGTCTACATTCCTATCACTGTGTACGTCCTAAGGTCATAAGACGTCACTTATCAAGGAGTATTATGCAAGAAATGTTACAGCGGAACAAATTATAGAGACGTCAAACATATAACCACAGCTTAATGTAACAAGAAATATGTGGGAATATGAACATGCGTGTGCAGTGTGTGTGGGTACATATGTGTACGGGCTAGACCACACTGAAGCCCATTGCACTGCGTTGCGATTCGAAATCAGGATACACCAGTCCCGACATTCTCTGTATACCCCAGCATACCACACATCACAGGGACTGTGTTTCCCTTAAACAGCGTCCGAATCCCTCTATAGGGAGTCTATCGTGGCCGAGGGAAATTTACGGTCATTGACCTAGACAGAGGATGGTTGAAGATGCCTTTGCAACATGTATATTTGGTGAGGAATCACCAAAGATATAAAGGTGAAACATCATTTTAATCTACAATTTCTGAACTTTCAGGAAAGGTGAAATGTGCCTTACCTAAAGACAACCGACACCCTCGTTTCCAATTCATTACAAACCTCTTCCGCTCAACTAAGATGCTGATCTTTGTGTGAGGAATATTTGGTTTATTTTACGTTATATTTACATCGTACATGTTGATCAGTCCATAGATAAAAGTGCGTGGGGTCTCTAAATAATCATGGGAAAAAATATCGTCCCCCTAGATTCTGACAGTCTCATTGTCTGATATTTCCGACTGACAGATTTACTGGCCAATACAAGTGAAATATTTTTACGTCCGTGGTCGTAATTATCGATAACGCTAATTGCGATACTGTGTGTTTTTTAAATAGGGCCCTAAACACAACACAATCGCAGTTTCTATCCGACTTGCAGAACTTTCATGTCTTTCAGAGATTCATGCGGCCTCAATTTCTGTATAGAAACATTTCCACTGACACAAACCTACTGGTGGCATATAAGGGGCATATTACAAAGGTATTCCGCCTCCAGACAGCGCAATGGGACAAAGTTAGTCTATTTCACCCGTTTTTTAATAAACCCGATCGCTTTTGCCACATAAAGTATCACCCCCCTCACACCGCCTCGCCTTACGACGATGTGGGCAGTCGATGTGAGAGAAAATGTTTGCAAGCAAAGTTAGGTAACCCCTGGCAGCAGGCGTGGTCCTAGGGTTTTGACACCTTGAAAACAACTTTTAAATGCCGCCTATGGTTGGTAGCACATAAGTGGGCATGGCTTCATCAGGTACATAGGCATGGCTTGTGGAGGGGGTGTGCTGGGCTGACTAACACTGATTGGTGGACTGGAGGGCTGACAACACTGTTGGTGGACTGGAGGGTTGACTAACACTGATTGGTGGCTGGGGCTAACACTGATTGGTGGACTGGAGGGCTGCTAACACTCATTGGTGGCCTGGAGGGCTGACTAACACTGATTGGTGGACTGGAGGCTAACAACACTGATTGGTGGACTGGTAGGCTGACAACCCTGATTGGGGTTTGGAGGCTGACAACACTGATTGGTGACTGAGGCTGACTGGAGGACTGAATCTTTTTTAACCACCCCTTTTTAGTGTTTCCGCAGCGTCGCGCCCTGAGCAAATGTTTTCATTTGCTTCATGGTAGGGGCACCCCTGACTGGCGGTCTATAGATATGGGCACCCACCTCAGACTTGGCAACTTTATAATTGCATTTATGTCCAAATTTGCAAAAAGTTAACTATAGCGGGCACAGATACAGGACAATAGCGGGCACAGATAAAAGCATAAAGCGATCTATACGGGCACAGATACAGGACTATAGCGGGCACAGATACAGGACTATAGCGGGCACAATACAGGACTATAGCGGCAAGATACGGACTAGCGGCACAGATACAGGCCTATAGCGGCACAGATTTCCGTTCTAGTTCACAACATAGAAACCAAGTTATTCTTCTGTCTATTTTCCCAGAACTGTACATCACACGTTCTAAACCAAGTTCAAAGTCAGTGTAACTGAATGAATGAACTAAACTACCCAGAACTATCAGTACCTCTGTCCCTGAGACATTGCTACTGTTTCCAGAGGTCAACTAATTCCTTTAGCTCCTTTAGGACTTTTTTACCCTGCAAAACACAAAACCATCCGTGACTACAGAGGTAACACAGTCACCTTATCCAAAGTGATGCAAATTAGAAACAAGCTTTCTCTAATAGAGACAGTTACAGTGGAAAGTCTTAATTATGGATACATATTGAATTATTATTTGAAAGGCGTCACTCACTGGGCTCTTTACCCTTCCTTCATCCTTGAGTCCCTTTCGCCTTTGGAGAAATTACTCAATTGCCGTAAACGCTGTCAAAATGATTATAAATGTGTCACCGTACGGCGAAGATTACTGAATGATTTAGAGCATTATTCACATGTACCGGCGCCTTTGTCGTGTACAAGATCGCCCCACGCCTGATTTCTCTCCTCTTCGGACGCACGGGTTCGGGGGACGCGCGTTGTGATATCTTTGGTCGTCAGTTCATTACGTGACAGATAGCGCCCATTTCAAGGTGAAATCGTGCTTTTTTAGTTGATGGGGAACAGCTGTCTCTGAGAAGTCTTTAAATACCACCTCTTTGCAACTTCTAATTACCAAATCCGTCAAAGGGAGAAATCTCCAAAATCCCCGAGCTAACGGTGACATTTCTGCCTACAGTTTTTTCTCTCCCTTTTTTCCAGTCTCCTACAGCTCCAAAGCCTCATCTCGAAAACAAGTCTCAATCGCTCTCCGTCTATTTACACTTATCGCTCCCTCCTTCTCACGCTCCTCCTCGCAGCGCAGAGCCTGAAACTCATTAGACTCCGGGTGTTTTCGGCTCTAATCTAATTTAGAAACTTCCTCCCACGTCATCTACTTTTAATTGAAAGCATAATTAAAACATGAATTCTGAAAACCGAGTCGTTGTGTCGGGTGTGCGAAGAGCCACCGTCTTCGTCAGTTTAGAAAGAAAGTTTACTGTAAAATGGTGTTTGACCGCCCGTCTCTGTCTGCTGTTGGCTAATGAACTTCCAACCCTGCTCAACCATATGCTGAAGCGAGAGTATCCACGGGGCCCGCCTGATTTGTTTGGACAGAAACATGGAAACAGATCCCTCTAATAGGTTACAACCGACTGGCCGCTCGTAATCTCAGTCTCCAAGGAGAAGCGCCTTGCAGGGCACAACGTTTAATGAAATAATAACCAGAGGGGAAGATGAGCAGAACGAGGCATTTCAACGGGCGTCTCTGGGGATTTCCTGGGGATAGATGCACATTAAAGGTGAACTTAAAAAAACTCTAAGCTGCCCATTTTAAAAATATATAATTTCCAGGGAACTGAACATTAAAGGACAAGTATTATTATTATATTAACTAACCCCAAAACCATCATTTATCTGATAGTCGCAAGCTGGAGCTGGTGTCTCCCGCTTCCTGAACTGTTCCAAAATGGGCCATTGGGAAGATCCTCTGCAAGGAGCCTGTCTCCCCATTGGCCAGTCCTAAACAGCCCTGACTATGGGAATGGTGTGCTCATGCTGCGAGGGGAGTGGATTGATTCCATGCCACTTACAATATAAGTCACTGGCGACACGCTCCGTGATCAATATGGCGTGATCAGAATGGCGTGATCAGATATGGCGTAATCAGATATGGCGTGATAAGATATGGCGTAATCAATATGGCGTGAGCAGGATTTTTACTCTGGTCATTAGTGATTCTGGTGGATCCGCCGAGTCTCCTTAGGGCTCATTCCCACTCTCAGTTTGTATCCGTTTTTCAAACACGGTGCGTTTTAAAAATGGACAACAGTAAAACCCCATAGGATTCCACAAATCGTTCACACTTGCTGCGTGTATTCTGTTACAGTCCGTTTTAAAAATGCACCGCTGCACGCATTACAACGGACAACTGATAACGACGCACGTGTTTTGTGTTTTTCGTCCATTTTTCGAAAAGGATGCTGGAGTTCCCTGTGACATCATTTCAATAATGTTCTTTTTTTGAACGAAAAAAATTGTTCAACAAACGCAACAGACAGAAATGCAGAAAACTACTACTACTGTTTATTAGTTACAATGTATCATTTCCTGTTTATTAGTTACAATGTTATCTTTCTGTTTATTAGTTACAATGTATAATTTCCTGTTTATTAGTTCAACTATCATTCCTTTTATTAAGTTACACATATCATTTCTTGTTTATTAGTTACAACGTATAATTTCCTGTTTATTTAGTTACAATGTATCATTTCTTTTTTTAGTTACAACGTATCATTTCCTGTTTATTAGTTACACATATCATTCTTGTTATTTACAACGTATCATTTCCTGTTTATAGTTACAATGTATCATTTCTTTTTTTAGTTACAACGTTACATTTCCTGTTTATTAGTTACAATGTGTCATTTCTGTTTATTAGTTACAACACGTGTCATTTCCTGTTTATTAGTTACAACGTATCATTTCCTGTTTATTAGTTACACGTATCATTTACGTTATTATTACACGTATCATTTCTGTTATTAGTTACATTATCATTTCCTGTTATTATTATTACAATGTCTCATTTCCTTTATTAGTTACAACGTGCATTCCTGTTTATTATACATGTGTCATTCCTGTTTATTTACAATGTATCATTTCCTGTTTATTAGTTACAATGTATCTTCCTGTTGATTAGTTTAAGTATCATTTCCTGTTTATTTAGTTACAACGTGTCATTCCTGTTTATTAGTTACAATGTGTCATTTCCTGTTTTTAGTTACAATGTATCATTTCCTGTTTATTAGTTACAACGTATCATTTCCTGTTTATTAGTTACAATGTGTCATTTCCTTTTATTAGTTACAACCGTGTCATTTCCTGTTTATTGTTACACGTGTCATTCCTGTTTATTTAGTTACAAGTATCATTTCCTGTTTATTAGTTACAACTATCATTTCCTGTTATTAGTTACAACGTATCATTTCCTGTTTATTAGTTAACAACATATCTTTCCTGTTTATTAGTTACATTGTCATTTCCTGTTTATAGTTACAATGTATCATTTCCTGTTTATTGTTACAACGTGTCATTTCCGTTTATTAGTTACAATGTGTCATTCTCTGTTATTAGTTACAATGTCATTTCCTGTTTATTGTTTACAATGTATCATTTCGTGTTGATTCGTTACAACGTATCATTTCCTTTTTATGTTACAACGTGTCATTCCTGTTTATTAGTTACAATGTGTCATTTCCTGTTTATTAGTTACAATGTATCATTTTCTGTTTATTAGTTACAATGTATCATTTCCTGTTTATTAGTTACAACATACCATTTCCTGTTGATTAGTTACAATGAATGATTTAGTGCTTATTAGTTACAATGTATCATTTCCTGTTGATTAGTAACAATGAATCATTTAGTGTCTATTTGTCACATGTTTGTTTCCTGTTTATTTGTTACAACGTATCATTCCTGTTTATTATTCAAGTATAATTTCCTGTGATTGGTTACAATGTATCATTTCCTGTTGATTAGTTACAATGATAATTTCTTGATGGTTCAATTATCATTGTCCGTTGATTATTACATGTAATTCCTGTTGATTGGTTACAATGTATCATTTCCTGTTGACTAGTTACAATGTATCATGTCCTGTTGATTAGTTACAATGTATCATTTCCTGTTGATTAGTTACAATGTACAATTTCCTGTTGATTAGTTACAATGTATCGTTTCCTGTTTATTCATTACAATGTATCATTTCCTGTTAATTAGTTACAGCGTACCATTTCCTGTTGATTAGTTACAATGTATCATTTCCTGTTTATTCATTACAATGTATCATTTTCCTGTTAATTAGTTACAGCGTACCATTTCCTGTTGATTAGTTACAATGTATCATTTTCTGTTGGTTAGTTACAATGAATCATTTAGTGTTTATTTGTTACAATGTATTATTTCCTGTTTATTCATTACAATGTATCATTTCCTGTTGATTATTAACAATGAATCATTTAGTGTTTATTTGTTACAATGTATCGTTTCCTGTTTATTTGTTACAATGTATCATTTAGTGTTTATTTGTTACAATGTATCATTTCCTGTTGATTAGTTACAATGTATCATTTAGTGTTTATTTGTTACAATTTATCATTGCTGAATAGGCTGTGTTATCTCTGTAGAGATTAATAGGAATTGTGCTGTACACACACTATCCTTGCACTGTTGTCATCGCTTTATGAAATTTACCATTGGCACCAGCACACTGTTCCTGTCTGAATACCCAACTGAGATCAATAGACGGTTCCGGCTGATTTCCCCAGAATGTCTGCTTTGGTCTATGGAGAGACTTTTACATGAGGCCTCTGCATTGTATGAATTCTAATAGATCAGCCAAAGGGACAGTTAAGTCTCTTAGAAGAGGAACTGACTAAAATCCCAGTGACTCTCTCATCTGTCATTCAGTTATTTGGCTTTTCTGTATAGTTATATTACCAGACTAGGGACTGGGTCCTGTTTATTGCACAGATTGTGTTGTTGTGATGGCTCCCAGTGTACAGCTCTAATATAGACAGATACTCAAGCTCCTGATTGGATGACCAAACTGATTGAAACTGATTGACCGAAGCGACCAACGATTGGGACACAGAATTTTTTTGAAATTTCAATGGTCAAAATCAAAGCGTTTAAGGCTTGTACATAATTAACCATTACTAATCACATATCCAATTTGCCTCATAAGGAGATTTATTCCATTCTGACTTCAGATGGCAGAGGAATCCTTGGTCTATATGAATATATTTGTTTATACCAGTAACTTTCTATATAATTTAATTTTTTAAACTCATCCAGCCCTTGAAACTATCCAATAAACGTGAAATTATCACATCTACTGGCCAAGACCTTAAATTCCCCTTATTAATTTAGTTTGAATTGATCTGACTAGTCGGCATAGTCAAGCCCCTCCATTCCCTTTATTAATTTAGTTGCCCTTCTCTGAACTGATTCCATTTCCAAGATGTCCCTTTTGTATATGGGATTCCAAAACTGCACCGCATATTCCAAATGAGGCCTTACTAGACTCTCTAGTGTTGTATAAAGAGGGGAATAGATTCAATATAAAATTCAATATAAAAATATTATTCTTCCTCTTTACAAGGCACTGTGTAAAGAGGGGGAATAATATTTTTATATTGAATTTTTATATATGCAAGACTAGAGATGCTTTGTTTGAACTTTATGAGTTTGGAAAAACTTGAACTATTCGAACTAATTAGATTTTCTGGACTCGTGGCTGTATTTTCGATAATTATCGTAAATTCGTCAATTATCGCATTTACGGGCCATTCACTAACCCTAGAATGTACAGTTCACTAACCCTCTAAAGTATTGTTCGTTTTCAGTAATCCTCAAATTTATGGTTCTATTTTTGGTTACCCTGGAAAGTATCGATCGGTAACCCTCAAATGTATGGATCGTTTTTGCTAACCCTAGAATGTATCGTTCGATAACCCTCGAATGTAACTTGCACAAAGCCCACTCGTGTTTAAGAAATGTTTTAACAAAGTTTTGGTGATAGTGACATGTTTGAGAAAGCCTCGTGTAGAGGCATAACGCGTATAGCGTTTCCTTTGGCTTTTTTCCCCCATTGTAGAACCTACTTACCTAAACACTTGGCATGGATGAGTATCCCCATGATGTTATCTTGATTGCACCTGCGACTGGACAGATAAGTTTATGACTGTTCTCAGGATATGTGAGGGGACTTATAGGTTAAGTAAGGGTTGTACTTACAACTAGTTTCTACATATGGAGGCTTTAGTAATTTTGTATATATGGTTTTAATGTTTTATATGCTATCACTGTCTATCCCCTGGGTACTACCTTAATAAAGGGAGTGTATATACACTTTTTGTATATTCAATAGTGTGCTGTGTATCTTTGTTCTTTGTTGTTGTTTATGATCCCCAGACCATTTCCCAGGTGCCACAGCCATTTACAGTAAGTTACCATTGTTAGTTTAGCTGTGAAACATCAGGACTTTTCGAACTATCACTCCCCATTGACTTTAATGGGTCCAAATTAGAATTTTTGAACTTTTACTGAAGTTCGAAAGTTCAAAAACGGACCTGACTTTATGAAGTTCACCCATCTCTATACAAGACAATATCTTGCTAGCTCTAGCCGTTGCTACCTGGCACTGTTTGCTATAGCTAAGTCTGTTATCTACCAGAACCCAAAATCTTTTTCCATTACAGATGAACTTAACACAGAGTTATTTATGGTGTAGGGGGCACAGGGATTATTAAATCCCAAATGCATCACCTTCCATTTATCAACATTGAATCTCATATTTACAAACCGTTAATATCCACACGTTATAAAATGTATTGTTTAATTAAATATAAAATTACAAATTAACCTTTGAACAAACGTTTATCCGGTTTTGGGGCCAGTGATTCTCTCCATTGTTCATTTCTTGAGAGGCAGAATAATAATAATAATAATAAAAACAATAAAAGAAGCAAATAAATTAAAATTACAGCGACAACAAAATAAATACAACCTACAAGATAATAAAAGGTGAACAGAGAATCATTTTTACAACCGAAAAACGATCCCCACCGTAAACCATGGGGCGGACAGACGCGGATTTAATTCTTGGCGGCTGTAAATGAATTGAACGTACAATGTAACTTTATTTCCCGACTCCTAGAAATCCTAAATCGCAGCCCCCCTGACATTAGAAGCCGCAGGCTCTCCTGGTTGTTTAATAGAGTCATAAACGCAGTTACACAACGTCCTCCTTGCCAGCCATGTAAATGAAGTCAGAACAACTCCCTTAAGAGACAGAGTGTGAGAGAGAGATAGAGAGAGAGGGAGGTCGGTCTGGCAGCTCACGTCGGAACTCTTTGATGGACAGAGCGAAAAATGGGAAATGAAAAATAACTGAATAGAGAGAAAGGGAGACAGTGTGTGTGTGTGTGTATGTGTGTGTGTGTATGTGTGTGTGTGTGTGTGTGTATGTATGTGTGTGTGTATGTGTATGTATGTATGTGTGTGTGTGTATGTGTATGTGTATGTATGTGTGTGTGTGTGTGTGGGGTAAATGTGTCCGCATGATACTGGCGGAATAATATAAAGTGACAACTAAAGACGACGGCTTATAATAACGAAGTTTTTTTCCATGTTGGGCCAGTGAAGTTGATTGGTTCTCACACAAAATTTGCAACATTTAACCATTTGTATGTGCGACAAATATGGAGATGATAAAAATGGAACCAAAAGGACCTCAGTGAGGGACTGAGACTGTCAGGGAAAATGATAGTTATACGTCGTGTTAGTGCTGATATCTGTCCAGATAACTAGGGCATGTTCACCCTTAAAACAAAAGTTACCTGCCCCCGACCCCACCTGATATATTCAGCACATTATTACCTGTATTACTAACCAGATATTTACTGATTATTATTGGCCCCATTCTGGCAGAGTAAGTTGGCTCCTCCCTCCATGCTGTCAATCAAGGCTGCCTCCTCTGCACATGCTCAAGCTTATAAAAAGCTCATTGAGCAGAGGGATGCAGATACCTTTGTCAGAATGGAATAGAACTTATCATTAAATATCTGGTTACAAATACACGTAATAAACTGGTAAAAATAGCAGTTGGGTTGCGGGTTTTAAGGTTGGGCATTCACATGTCCGGACACCATATAGTATCATTGTGTCAGTGAATCTGAACCCGGTTCCAAATCAGGTTTCACGGATCCACCGGAACTCGGACATTGCGTATTTCTGACGTTTTCAAAATTTTTCACAATCGCGGAACTGTCTTCGAAAATGTTCGAATTTTTGATTTTGTACATTCAAAATATCAAGAAATTTCGAAGATTTTCGATAATACTACGCGGAATGCCAAAACAGGAAGTGCAGGAAGTTCCTGGTACTGGAAAGTGTTTTTTTAAAAAAATTTGGGCAATGGACACGTGTTCTCCAGACCATTTCCCAAGTCCCTTGCATATTTTAAGAATTTTAGGATTTTTTTCAAAAAAAAAAAAACGGCAAGCGGAACGGATTTCAATGAGTTCGGCCGTCTTTACTGTCTATGTATTTATAGTAACACATGAAGAGGTTAAGGTCTGTAACACATGGTCCAATCTTTCCGATCTGATTGTCTGCCCAGCCTGATATTTTGGGTCAACCAACCAGGGGTGTTCCTATGGTTTTTGACACCTGAAACCAATTTTAAATGCTGCCTATCGGCAGATGGCACGTAAAGTGAGTGTGGCTTCATTAGGGAACATAGGCGTGGCTTTTGAGGTGGGTATGGTGGGCTGACTAACACTAATTGGTGAACTGGAGGGCTGATTTAACACTGACTGGTGGACTGAAGATGAAATGCGGTATTGCAGGAAGGAGGATTTTTTAAACTGACTCCTTTTAAGTATTCTGCAGGGACGCGCCCTGAGCAAATGTTTCAGTTTGCTTCATGGTAGGGGCACCCCTGCAACCGACATACGGAAATATTGGTGAGTTTTACAGCTTTTAAACGAGACACAAACCGTTTAAGAAGTGATCCGTCTTTATGTCCGATATGTATGGTGGAGCAAAGGGGCATTGGAGATTGGGGTGTATATGTTTTTTCTGCGGGTGGACGTGCCCTTTAAAGGGCTTGGCAGGTGGCATTTTGGTTTCTAAAACATTAGTTTAATCTGGCAAAACACACGGTGAACAAAGCCTGATTGGTTTGATCCATTTCTGTTCATAATGGTTAACGTTATGGACTTAAGTTTGTTTCTGTCCGCTGGAATCTATTGATGTTTCTCTCCCTCCCTTAAAACATCTCAACAGATCTTCCCATTGACCTAAATACTTTCCCTTTCCTCCACTGACATTTCTCTTTACTGTTTACCTTGAACGTTTCTCTTTTTTCCTTCTCTCCCGCTAAAGCCCTTTACTGCACAGTCTGCGGATAAAGAAATACGACTGCATCAAATAAAAAGGAAGGAACACGGATTAAGGTTTTTATTCTATAAAATCTGTACAGATTTATCTCGCCGAGCAAAAGGAGAATATTCCCCCATCCCTGAAAGGAGACACAATTATAAAGTCAATCTAAGCAAGTATTCCTCTGACGTTCTGAGTAAACCACCTTGGTTTCCCTCATTCCTTCCCTTCTGGACTAGTGTAACAAACAAACCCCCTTCTCTGTACCAGTGCCCTCCCCTATAATATTTTTCTATCTTTATTTACCCTTGTCTAATGTAGTGATTTTAGTGTTTAACCTGACATCCATGGATTCACAAACACCTGATCAATGGCAACTAAACCTAAAATTGTTACTTTTTGTTTTGCACATTCCATCAGTATTGCAGCCCTGTGAGATGTGGTGATGTGGACACAAAATGTCCAACTCACTCCATTGCAATGATGTTATATGTTATACAGGTCTATAAAACCAAACAATGCTGTCAGGGATTGGGAAATATGACATCAAAACATGACCTATGTCATCAGTGCCTTTTGATTAGCTATTATTATGAATGTTTCTATGGGAACATCTATTCTCTATAGTGATGATCCGCTGACTGATGATGCCATCACAAAACAACAAGAGTTTGGTGACCGTGATTTCCTATAAACCAATCAGATGCTTTCAAACCGCCACTGACCAGCTACTGATTGGCTGCTTTGGGTTTATTAGAAATGCCCTAATTACATGAGACCTTTGTCTTGTGATTGTGCAGCAGCAGGTTGGACAGTGGTCTATAGAGTACAGCACGGAGGGGGGTTTCGGCTAAGTCAGAAAATCATTTCTCCCGAGTTACAGTAAAATACTTGAGAGAGAGAAGCTGTAAGCCTCCGATAATGTGTTTCTAACAGCCCTTAATCCCAAGCATGTTTCTGGAGAGAGTCCTGGTAAAGCCGCCTGCCATCAGTCAGCCTCTTGTACACGCTCCTGAATTTAACGCCGCGCGCTGCCCGGGAGACACTGAATAAAGAAGCCGACGCTCGCACTGACAGTGCCAAGAACCTCTGGGCACAAAACAAGAGATAGAAACCAAGGGGAACTTCAGGCGCATTGATTGATTCTGTGCTGTGTTTGATTTTTTTTTTTAAACTTAAGTTCCCAGCAGCCATCTTGTTTTTCCTTACCCACTAGAGTTTTCTGCTGCATGGTAAATCCCAAGACAGGGATAAAGGTTTATTTTGATCTTAGCAAAAAAATATTCTCAGAGAATATCCAGCTGCATTCTATATAGTTACTTAAAGGAGAAATTTAGGATAAAACGAACTATCGGTCAACTAATAGACCATAAACTGCTGATTATAACAATATATCACTTGTCATTTTAGGTCATTCCTAAACAGAGATATACCTGTGTGAAGTCAAGCCCTCCAGTCACTCCATTGACTCGGACATGCTCATTGTGACCCACAGAGAGAAAGAAAAGTAGGAAGTGTTCAATTAGATACTTTGTATCTTGGAGGGGGTGGGGTTTGCTCTAGTGAAATATCTTATGGACCTCAGATACTTTCATTTTTCTGACTGTATCTCTTTGATATGTCAGGGACTTATTAAAGGTGAAATTGTTTTTAAGGCTGACGCCCTACTACAATGCACCAAAGCGCACGTGTAATAGCGAGTGTTATCACATGTGATTGCTTGTGCGATTCTGGTGCATTGTTGCGTGTTGTTCTACATTTGCTCATGCGATTTTGCTATTTAACATTAAAGGGACACTACTGAAAAAATGACTTTGCCTCATCTTAATCTATAATTGAATACATGTGAGTAGCACTTACTCTGATTTGCGTGTGTTGCTGCATGCCTTCAATCCCGCACACATTTTGTTTAGGAGCAGTATCCCCACCCCCTTTTTTTTAACCACTCCCACTTCTATCCGACCTGACTTTTTCCCCACAAACCAACTGTCAAGCTTTCACAAAGCATACAGCAGTCCAACTGTCAAAACAAGGAACTTGATTGACATCTGAAATATAAAAAGTTTTTGATTGGATATCTAAAGAAATAGGGGGCAGATCAACAACAAAATGATACAGTGGTGTCCATCTTTAGGGTAGAGTCAAGCAAGCAAGCATATAGTCTAGAGACTAGGCGCCTCTCCCCCCCACCGGTCAGCATCTGGATCACTGGGTGTGTGTGTAGAGGTATGGTGTCGCTCTGGAACTCGGACAGCAGGGAGCACCGAAGCTGGAGATACTGAAACCAGGCTGTGCTTGTGATAGGGAATAGTTTTTTCAGTTCTTCGAATGAGATTAGTTTATTGTTTTGTATTATGTGACCGAATAGTGTGACTCCTTTATTTATCCAGAAGGTGGCTGCAGTTAAGTTGGCTAGAGACGGGTATGCTGGGTTATGCCACAGGGGTGTTTGCACTAGCGGTCTTCCAACTTCCAGAATTTTGTTGGCTGCTTTCCATATTTTAAACTGTTGTGTATGCGGTGGTTCCTCCTGCGGGGAGGTCTCCCGACTTGGAGTCGAGGAATATCAGGGGATGGGCTGGTAGGTAGGCATGTAGTAAGTTCTCAGTGTCATATAGGGGTGGGTTCTCAGGGTCTGGGGTCTCTCCACTGTCTGGGATACACCATAGTTTGTAGTATTTTAATTGTCCGGCTAGATAATATAGGTAGAAGTCAGGCATAGCAAGTCCAGCACTATTCTTAGGTCTTTGTAGGATCTTAAGTCTGACTCTGGATCTTCCTGAGCCCCATAGGAAAGTTAATAGCTCACTTTGAAGTTTGTTGAAGAATGTTTTTGGGATGTGTAGTAGACTATGTTGGAGTATATATAATATCTTTGGTAGCAGTATAATTTTAATTAAGGTGATCCTGCCCATTAGGTTGATGGGGAGTTTTTTCCATATTCCTGTCTTGGTTTGTGTCATATCAAGTATGGGTGCTAGGTTGAGTGAGTAGAAGTCGTTGGGTGTTTTTGTTATCTGGATGCCTAGGTATTTGAAGTTGTTGACTACTGGTACCAGTGTTTTTACTGACGGGGGGATATCTACGTTTGTGTCTATAGGAAATAGTGCAGATTTTCCCCAGTTTACATATAGTCCCGAAAGGGGGCTGAATTCGGAGATCAGGTTATATGCGGTTTGGAGTGATAGTTTTGGGTCAGCTAAATATAGTATCATATCATCCGCGTATAAGCTCAGTAGTGAAGTGCGGGCCCCCAATCTGAGTCCCTCAATATACGGGGAGGAGCGAAGTTTGATGGCCAAGGGTTCTAGCGCAAGGGCGAACAGGTAGGGAGACAGGGGGCATCCCTGTCTGGTCCCCCTCTCCAAAGGGAATGGCTGGGAGGTCGTCCCATTTACTCTGATTGCCGCTAGTGGTTCAGCGTATAACATTTGGACCCATTTTTTGAATTTAGGGCCTAAGCCAAAACGGGTGAGGCAGGACCACAGATACCCCCACTCCACCGAATCAAAGGCCCTCCGCGCGTCAAGCGACAACATAACTCTTGTGCCTGAATTGTCATGATCTATTTGGGTGTTTATAAGGGTTTTCCTAATATTTACAGACGTAGACTTCCCAGGGATGAAGCCGGTTTGATCTGGGTGGATAATTGTTGTAATAATTCGTTTCAGTCTATTCGCAAGGATTTTGGCTAGCAGTTTATAGTCTAGGTTTAGGAGTGAGATGATGTAACTTATTTATACCTTATATATACCTTATATGTAACTTATTTATACCTTATATATACCTTATATGTAACTTATTTATACCTTATATATACCTTATATATACCTTCTATGTAATTTATTTATACCTTATATATACCTTCTATGTAACTTATTTATACCTTATATATACCTTATATATACCTTCTATGTAATTTATTTATACCTTATATATACCTTCTATGTAACGTATTTATACCTTATATATACCTACTATGTAACTTATTTATACCTTATATATACCTTATATATACCTTCTATGTAATTTATTTATACCTTATATATACCTTATATGTAACTTATTTATACCTTATATATACCTTCTATGTAACTATTTTTATATCCTTATATATCCTTCTATGTAACTTATTTATACCTATATACCTTTTATATACCTTCTATGTATTTATTTATACCTTATATATACCTTATATGTAATTTTTTATCCTTATATATACCTTCTATGTAATTTATTATACCTTATATAACCTTCTATGTATTTATTTAAACCTTATATATCCCTTCTATGTAACGATTTATACCTTATATATACCTTATATGTAACTTATTTTATACCTTATATATACCCTTATATATACCTTCATGTAATTTATTTATACCTTAATATACCTTCTATGTAACTTATTTATCCTTATATATACCTTATATTAACTTATTTATACCTTATATATACCTTATATATACCTTCTATGTATTTTTTTATACTTATATATACCTATGTAACGTATTTATACCTTATATATACCTTATATGAACTTATTTATACCTTTATACCTTAGTAACTTATTTATACCTTATACATACCTTATATATACCTTCAGTAATTTATTTATACCTTATATATACCTTCTAGTAACGTATTTATCCTTATATATACCTTATATGTAACTTATTTATACCTTATTATACCTTATAGTACTTATTTATACCTTTAATACCTTATGACTTATTTTATACCTTATATATACTATTCTATATGTAACTTATTTATACCTATATATACCTTCTATGTAACCTTATTATACCTTATATATACCTTATTATGTAACTTATTTATACCTATATATACCTTATATTAACTTATTTACACCTTATATATACCTTATATGTACCTTATTTATACCTACTATATACTTCTATGTCAACCTTATATATACCTCAATACTACCTTATATGAAACTTATTTAACTTATACAACCTTAATATAACTTATTATACCTTATATATACCTATATGTAACTATTTATCCTTATATACTCCTATACTATAACTTATTAGATACCTTATATATACCTTATATGTACTTATTTATACTTTATATATAACCTTATATGTAACTTATTTAATACCTTATATATTTATTCACCTTATATGTAACTTATTTACATCCTTATATATACCGTTATACACCTTATAATACACCTTTATACCTTATACATACCTTATATATACCTTATACAGTACCATTACATACCTTATATGACTATTTTAGCTTATATACCTTATACATACTATATATACTTTGTATACTTAATACCTATCATCTAGTCACCTTATACCTACCCATAATGTCTGTATAACAGTTACATTGTAAACTAGTATTGGAGGTTGTATAAAGACATATAGTCCCACTAATCCATCCTTTATACCCTACCCACTAATCCTGTATAACAGTTACATAGTTACATAGTATTGAGTTGTATAAAGACATCCATCCATCTAGTCCAACCTTTATACCCTACCCTAATGTCTGTATAAACAGTTATAGTACTAGTATTGGAGGTTGTATAAGCCATACTCCATCTAGTACCAACCTTTATACCCTACCCATAATGCCTGTATAACAGTTAACATAGTAACATAGTATTGGAGGTTGTATAAAGACATACGTCCATCTAGTCCACCCTTTATACCCTACCCATAATGTCTGTCTAACAGTTACATAGTTAACATAGTATTGGTGGTTGTATAAAACATCGTCATCTAGTCAGCACTTTATACCCTACCCATAATGTCTGTTAACAGTTACATAGTAACATAGTATTGGAGGTTGTATAAAGACATACGTCATCTAGTCCAACCTTTATACCCTACCATAATGTCTGTATAACAGTTACACAAGTAACATAGTATTGGAGGTTGTATAAAGACATACATCCATCTAGTCCAACCTTTATACCCTACCCATAATGTCTGTATAACATTTACATACTAACATAGTATTGGTGGTTGTATAAAGACATCTCCATGTTTCCAACCTTTTACCCTACCCATAATGTCTGTATAACAGTTACACAGTAACATAGTATTGAGGTTGTAAAGAAAAGACATAACGTCCATCTATCCAACCTTATACCCTACCCATAATGTCTGTATAACAGTTACATAGTAACATAGTATTGGGGTTGTATAAAGACATACATCCTCTTAGTCCAACCTTTATACCCTACCCATAATGTCTGTATAACAGTTACATAGTAACATGTATTGGAGGTTGTATAAAGACATATCCATCTAGTCCAACCTTTATACCCTACCCATAATGTCTGTATAACAGTTAATAGTAACATAGTATTGGTGGTTGTATAAAGACATCATCCATTAGTCCACCTTTTTACCCTACCCATAATGTCTGTTAACAGTTACATAGTAAACTAGTTGAGGTTGTATAAAGACATACGTCCATCTAGTCCAACCTTTATACCCTACCCATAATGTCTGTATAACAGTTACATAGTAACATTAGTATTGGGAGTTGTATAAGACATATGTCCATCTAGTCCAACCTTTATACCCTACCCATAATTTCTGTATAACATTACATAGTAACATAGTATTGGAGGTTGTATAAAGACATACATCCATTAGTCCAACCTTTATACCCTACCCATAAGGTCTGTACAGTTACATAGTACCATAGTATTGGAGGTTGTATAAAGACATACGTCCATCTAGTCCAACCTTTATACCCTACCCATAATGTTCTGTATACAGTTACATAGTAACATAGTATTGGTGGTTGTATAAAGACATACTCCATCTAGTCAACCTTTATACCCTACCCATAATGTCTGTTAACAGTTACATAGTAACATAGTATTGGAGGTTGTATAGACATACGTCCATCTAGTCCAACCTTTATACCCTACCATAATGTCTGTATAACAGTTACGACATAGTATTGGAGGTTATAAAGACATACGTCCATCTATCCAACCTTTATACCCTACCCATAATGTCTGTATAACATTACATATAACATAGTATTGGTGGTTGTAAAAGACATACATCCATGTAGTCCAACCTTTATACCCTACCCATAATGTCTGTATAACAGTTACAAGTAACATAGTATTGGAGGTTGTATAAAGACATATACGTCCATCTATCCAACCTTTATACCCTACCCATAATGTCTGTATAACAGTTACATAGTAACATAGTATTGGTGGTTGTATAAGACATACATCCTGTAGTCCAACCTTTAACCCACCCATAATGTCTGTATAACAGTTACATAGTAACATTTATTGGAGGTTGTATAAAGACATACGTCCATCTAGTCCAACCTTTATACCCTACCCATAATGTCTGTATAACAGTTACATAGTAACTAGTATTGGTGGTTGTATAAGACATACTCCATGTATCCAACCTTTATCCCTACCCATAATGTCTGTATAACAGTTACATAGTAACATGTTTGGAGGTTGTATAAGACATACGTCCATCTAGTCCAACCTTTATACCCTACCCATAATGTCTGTATAACAGTTACATAGTAACATAGTATTGGAGGTGTATAAGACATATGTCCATCTAGTCACCTTTATACCCTACCCATAATGTCTGTATAACAGTTACATAGTAACATAGTATTGGAGGTTGTATAAAGACATACATCCATTGTCCAACCTTTATACCCTACCCAAATGTCTGTATAACAGTTACATAGTAACATAGTATTGGGTTGTATAAAGACATAGTCCACTAGTCCAACCTTTATACCCTACCCATAATGTCTGTATAACAGTTACATAGTAACATAGTATTGGAGGTTGTATAAAGACATACGACCATCTAGTCCAACCTTTATACCCTACCCATATGTCTGTATAACAGTTACATAGTAACATAGTATTGGAGGTTGTATAAAGACATACGTCCATCTAGTCCAACCTTTATACCCTACCCATAATGTCTGTATAACAGTTACATAGTAACATAGTATTGAGGTTGTATAAAGACATACGACCATCTAGTCCAACCTTTATACCCTACCCTAATGTCTGTATAACAGTTACATAGTAACATAGTATTGGAGGTTGTATAAAGACATACGTCCATCTAGTCCAACCTTTATACCCTACCCATAATGTCTGTATAACAGTACATAGTAACATAGTATTGGAGGTTGTATAAAGACATACACCATCTAGTCCAACCTTTATACCCTACCCTAATGTCTGTATAACAGTTACATAGTAACATAGTTATTGAGGTTGTATAAGACATACGTCCATCTAGTCCAACCTTTATACCCTACCCATAATGTCTGTATAACAGTTACATAGTAACATAGTATTGGAGGTTGTATAAAGACAATACGCCATCTAGTCCAACCTTTATACCCTACCCATAATGTCTGTATAACAGTTACATAGTAACATAGTATTGGAGGTTGTAAAAGACATACGTCCATCTAGTCCAACCTTTATACCCTACCCTAATGTCTGTATACAGTTACATAGTAACATAGTATTGGGGTTGTATAAAGACATACGTCCATCTAGTCCAACCTTTATACCCTACCCATAATGTCTGTATACAGTTACATAGTAACATAGTATTGGAGGTTGTATAAAGACATACGACCATCTAGTCCAACCTTTATACCCTACCCATAATGTCTGTATAACAGTTACATAGTAACATAGTATTGGAGGTTGTATAAAGACATACGTCCATCTAGTCCAACCTTTATACCCTACCCATAATGTCTGTATAACAGTTACACAGTAACATAGTATTGGATGTTGAATAGTCTGACCTTTTTAGCTTACCCCTGCACCCTTCCTAACCTAGGCTGAACAGAGGATGTTGGGCCCTTAGTCACATCCAAGGGCCCATTCTTTGGAAAGTGTTATTAGGACAGGACGTTCATTTGAAGGCAGCACACAGTTACAGTAGTTACACTTTACGTGATGAATCTCAATGCGTCTCGATGTTGTTTAAATCCTTTTCTACTTGCCCAAGGCAGAGATTTTCTGGGAGTAATTTCCATCTCTTAACACAAAAGCTAAACTCCTTCCACTTGTACAGGAATCCAAGGTTTACTGACTTAGCCTCTCTCCAGCGCAGTTCTGCAAACGGCTGATTAATTAAAGGGAACACAAACATCTCTAACAAGCCTGGGTCCAATTCCTGCTGGGAATCCACTATAATTAATGGGGCTCCTTCCGATCTGAACAGACCTGTAGTAAAGCTCTTGACGTGGGGTTTAGATTCAGCACCATGGACAGCTGCTCTCCCTGTTGGGCTGTTTGCTATGCGAGGACAATGCAGTTTAATCATCAGGATTAACCACTATGGTTTCTGACTGTTCCACTGGCACAGCTCAGCCATAATGAGGTGTGCGGGATAGGGAATCCCCCAAACTGCAACTCCCAGCATTCCCAGATAAACACGCAGGGGCACTTTCTAGTAAATGGTGCAAGATTAGATTGCACATTTGTAGTAACCAATCAGATATTAGCTTTTTACTGGGTCACTGCAGTTAGATCACATCTAATTGGCTTCTGTAGATTGATCGCACATGCAAAGAGCCGTAGGGAGATTTACAATTTAACAGCTTTTTTTATCCTACTTACCTTACAATGCGATGAATAATACATTACTTACCTTGCAATAGGCAGCCTGGGAGCCCGAAACCATGAAGGAGTTTGTATGTTCTCCCCGTGCTTTCGTGGGTTTCCTCCGGACACTCCGGTTTCCCCCACGATCATAAAGACATACTGATAGGTTGTATGTGTCATATATGTGCTTAGATTGTAAGCTCTTCGGGGCAGAGCCTGATGTGAATGTATCCATGTAATTGTAAAGCACTACGGAAGATGTTGGCGCTATATAAATCCACAATAATAATAATAATAATAATGAAGGTTCCACACCAGTTACTACTTTTATTAATCAGGTCTTGATTTTACCACTAGATGGCGCCTTTTCTTAATTAAATCTGCAGTCCCACCAGCCTCTACCTGTCAGAATCTTATCACGTCCAGTTCTATATGTCAATAAAATACAAGGAGAAGTTAAGATTTTTCAGGGGGGAATCGCTACCAAGACAAATGAAAATATGTCCACATTTCAATTAAAGTCAATTTGTCTTTAGAATGACAGATGTTTTCTGTATCTAACATTGACACGGACAACCTTGGTGGACACTTTACCATATTAATTCCTATGAACTCCGTAGCGCTCTCGCCCCTAGCACTGCGTTTCCGTCACGCCACGTTTAAAGGGTAACATTTTACTTGGCTGTACAGCTCAATTCCACCTTGACAGCTGATCGTTCTTTACAACTGTCATTTTTTTCCCTCCTGTGCAATTCAATGTGCCCAAAGCCGAGTAAATAAATCTGTTTAGCAAGACGGAGCGAGATCAGCCACCGAAATCTTTATAGATCGACCGCGAAAGCCGTCGCAGGTGGGCGAATCTTCCGGGATATCTGTAGGTATAATGAGACACAGCTGGACACAGCTAATAAATGGAGTTTAGAAGGAAGTTGGTGGAGCCGAAGTCACTTTCCTTTTTATGTGATCGGCTTCTGACATTACAAAGACCTTTATCGTCTTCACTGAATGGGTCAGGGAAACCGGTGCCTGACAGCCAAGTCTCTGCCGACTGGATGTTAGTTTAATTCCTGCACTTTCTAGTTCCCGTCTTCTTCCCATCGCAACATCGTGTCATTAAGATTTTCAGCATTTTATAAATATACCCAAAATGTTTTTTCTTTAAAGGACAAGTCCACCCTTAAAAAGAAAACTGGTGACTTGTCATTTATCTGCCTACAACTGCTATTTTTCCCAGTTTATTACATGTATGTGTAACCAGATATTTAATGATACGTTCTATTTCCTTCTGGAAATTCCACCTCCTCCCTGCCCTCTAAAGGATGAATAAAGGAAAAGGTCTGTTGATTCGTCACTGAAAACTCTTTTACCCTAACCCGTACTAAAACCTATGGGACACTAACCTTAACTTCACACCCAAAACCTATTTAACCCAGTCCCACAATTCACCCCTCCATGCAATTGTGCCTGCAAATCAGTACTACCCTTACGTAATCACATGAAGATATTGCCTCTGTGTCACTGTACATTATGTTATTCACTTAATAACCAATTGATTCTACCAGTTGGATCACTTCTCGAGTGGAAAGTACTTACCCTCTGTGTCTGTAGGTTACACAAGTCAGGGATGTCCTTGGTTGACTATAGGACAGAAATCCATCCTCTTTTATTTCCTTAAGAGACTTAAATAAAGGTGACACTGTAATGCAGTAGAGAGCGTTCCTTCGAGAGGCCTGACAGTTCCATTCTGTACGATATAAATCACTGACATTTGTGCGACTTGCTATTAAAGGGATACTGTCATCGTTTATTATCCTTCCTTCCTAAAAATGGAATATTTCACTGAGCTATTTCCATCAGTAGTTCCTGGTGTTAAAAACAAACAATACACAAGTCTCAAAATTCCACCTTCGCCGTATCTGTGCTGTAAACACATCTAGGTAAGTATTAGTGTAGTTCCCCTGTTATTGTGTTATACTGTAAACACATCTACACTCCTTTCTGGGAGTGGGGACATTGAGATTTCTTAATTTTTTCAGTCATTAAATAGAAAAAAGCTTCAAAGGGTAAGTAAACAGAAAAAGATTACTTTGCCTTATCTTAATCTATAAATGAATACGTATAAGTAGCACATACTTTAAGTTGTGGGTGTTGCTGCATGGATTTAACCTAGTACTTGTTTTTCTCAAGTATTAACCCTCCCACCCTTAACTAACGCCCTATTTATCAGATATGACTCTCTGTGAGGGCAAGCATGCTCAGTAATCACAACGAGGCAGCACTGAAAAGGAATTTCCCACAATGTTTTTCCCACATACCAACTGTCACCCCTAACAGCACACAGCAGAAGAGTTTATGATAATAAGGCACTTGATTGACAGCTGAAATGTAAGATATTTGAGATTGATTACCTATCTGGTAACAAGCACAGTATATGATTATTTTATTTGCATTGCATACATCTCACTCCAGCACTTCCATTGTATCTGTATGTTACCCATCTAACTAGATTGTAAGCTCTTCGGGGCAGGGACCTCCTTTCCTCTTGTGGCAAAGCTCTAGCACTTCTATTTATATATTTATGTACTGAACTATCGATGTATCTGTTCCCCTTGTATGACTTTATTGTATTCGGTTACTGTACAGCGCTGCGTACACACACTTTAAATGTTTTAAGCTTCGTAAACACATTGGATTGTCATATGTTTGTACATAGTCAGCAGATTATCGGTAGATGTAAGATTGAATGAATAGAGATGGCCGAAACGGTCAAGTTTTGTTCTGTTTTCCATTCTTACAACGGAACATACTTTCGGGGCTTCGGAGCCCATTTTCGATAATTATCGAACGTTTGAGGCTATTTTCGAAAATAGCCTTGAATGTTTGATAATTCTCCATAATTTCGAGCGATTTTCAAGGAATATCGAACGTTCGATAATTATAGAAAATTGGCTCTTAAGTTCCCGAAATCTGAATGATCCATTTCGGACGGAACATTCGGATTTTGGAACCAAGGGGTTCTGTGTCGGATCCGGTTTCGGACGGAACATTTGAATTTTCGGAACCAAGGGGTTCCATGACGGATTCGGGTCCGAAACGGGCCCTCATCCCATCTCTATGAATGAAATGCACGTGCGCTACATTTTTAGATGCGATATTTTGAATGTCACGTAATACGTATGTCACGTAACACCTTTACCAAGGAACACAATCTATCCAGTATCGTTGATGAATGTACAGGTGACGTTGGCAGAACTAGTGTATAACGAGACAGTCGCTGAACGTTCATCAGGCACTTTGTGCCAAAATTATCTAACATGTTTACGAAGCTTTATACAGTATTTAGCTCCCTCTACTTCTGCCTTACTTCAAAGACAAATATTGTAGCAATGGAGATTCAGGCAGGGAAAATATGTAACAATATTCTAACCAGATTTTTCTTTGTAGCAATCCAGGGTTTGTGATAGATGTGAACTGCCAGTAAAGCTATTAACTCTATTTCATTTATAGGCTACTACCTATCCAATCACAGATTATTTGGGGGGGTCAGTGGTCCCGTAGATCCAATACTGTGTGGTTTCTATGATATGGCTAAACATAGGTTGTTAATGAACGATCTCCATTTAAATAAACAAATGTTTAGACCTTTGCAGGTCAGATATCTCAAATATTCCGAACCTCAATTTATTCCTCGCCCTTCCTTCTCTCTGGCTTCATTCCGGGGCTCCTGATTCCTGCCCTGGGCTTGTGTCTGATTGTCGTCCCTGGTTAGGTGGATACAGATAAGGACGGACTTTTCTTGCTGTTCTATTAAGACTCCGGGATGACTGTGGATTTCAAGGGACATTTGACATTATTAATAACAGTGAACGTTCTAATCTCCCCAATCCAGGAACTAGAACGTTGTTGCTACAGAATATCCATCACGCACTATTCCCATTTTAAGGTGGTTTGAAGCAGCCACAATCTGGCAGATTTACAGCCGTTCAGATCTAGGGGATTAATGGCTCTTCCTACTGTCTGATTACCTGTCCCTTTATATTGTCTGGACCGTTCCCAAAAGGAAGATATTTGCTGTCACACAAATGGGAAAAGTCTTTGTTATTTATCCTTCTATTACAGCGTATCCTCATAGGGTTAACTTGCCCCATCCCTACCCAAAGACCTGTAGGATGGTTCAGTAGAAAGTTTGTGTTTAAATGTATTACCTTGTTTAACCATGTGTATTTACATGAGAGGGAGCTGCCATACAGATAATCTCATATACTATATTTATATAACGTAATATGAATGAACATACAAATGTTATATTTTTGTTGATAAAAAATGTATGCATTAATAAAAAAATTATTAAACTAAAAAAAAAAAAAGTGTTTATTTTTTCTATCAAGGCCATCAAGTTTCCACCTAACATACGGCCATCTGTTAGCCTCTCAATATATTATGCAAGCTGGGAACACTTAGCTCATGTAATGCTATAATAACAGATGGCAATGTATGCACTAAAAGGCTGCCATGGAAGTTACCCACAAGTCTCCTCTCCCACGTGGCTTATTTGCATACGAAGAAATGGAGCTTTGGCCAAGTCGCTCCTCATTTGAATCTAATGCGAAACATGCACACACCTACTTGCTTCTGGTATAAAGTTTAATGCAGGAGTTGAACTTTTTTTTTTTGTCCTTTAAGGGGCGTAGAAAGAGGTTAACAGGAAATAAACCAGAGTGGTTAGCTGGTAATTAGCGAACATTGCAGCCATCTTGTTTATCTCGCACACAATCATTTAGTGAAAATATAAGTAAATAAACATTGGACAAAAAGGGAATTTACTTTTTCTTATCGACTAAAGGTTCGTACACACGGGCGATCCGCCCAGCAGATCAGGGCAACGATCCCCGAACGGACGGCTGTTATTGGCGATAAAGTCCCATACATGGGCAGATTATCAGCCAAAACGGCCATTCGTATACATCATGCGTCGCGGGTCAATTGCACCTTTATTTCGGAAACCCCTGAACCCTTTCCCAATCACGTATAGAGCTCGGAGATCCGTCTAGAAGTTCTAATGGTCTAATGGTCACCAATGTCTGCAAATTGGTTTCGATTCGCAAAAAATCTGCGGATCCAGTGGAATTTTTGAACTTTTGAAAAACCGAAAAGGCAGAAAATCAAAATCTCTCAAATTTCCATGAAAACAAAACGCGGCGGTTTCGATCATCTTTAATAGTGACAACAAGTTGGTACAGTCCAAGTTCAGCAGAATAAGTTGGTAACCAAGACACCAGGCTGAGGTCCAACTGGTAACCATGGTAGCAGGGACCAGCATTGGGTCAGCAATTAAAGGTACAAGGACGAGAGGTTCTCTCATCCGCCACCGCTGTGTCTATGTAGCTATGCCAAGCTCACAGCGGGTAAAGGGAAAAGCATTCTTTGGCAGAGATAAAGCGTAATGGAGTTTGTGAATGGCAGAAGCCTTCTCCAGCTTCTAACGAATCTCAGCAGGGTTCAGCTCAGGGGAAATAAAGTGGGGGAGAGGGGGAGAAGAAGATGAGAGGAGCTACAGGATTTAGCGAGAACAGAGAGAACAATTAGGGGCCTGTGTAGAATTAAGAGGACGGCGTGTAAAGGGCGAGCGTAGCCTTCAGCGGATTTGTTTACTAATATCGACGTTTAACGTATTAACAAACACAAAGAGAATAAAAACTAAACAGGAATTCAATCCGGTCCTGGGATTTGTATAAAATGAAGAGATTTTAGTTTAATTATTAATAATAAAGAACTTATTGTGACTTCATTGTGTTCAGTGTAAATGGGAGAGAGTGTCCAATAGGAGAAAAACCTGTGAGCCCCAAAGTGTAGAGGATATAAAGGGATTTAATAGAATGTAACAAATACATTATACAGACTGACATCACAGGGAATGTTCAAATATTCACACAATGGCAACATTCTCACCCAGAATGCTACAAAATAGGGATTTACCTGCAGACTTTGTTCATATACATTATAAATCACTATAGGATTGTTTAATAGATCAATAGAGTAAAATCCATCTAGTCCAACCTTTATATCCTACCCATAACCATAATGTCTGTATAACAGTTTCATAGTAACATAGTATTGAAGGTTGTATAAAGACATACGTCCATCTAGTCCAACCTTTATACCCTACCCATAATGTCTGTATAACAGTTACATAGTAACATAGTATTGGAGGATGTATAAAGACACACTTCCATCTAGTCCAACCTTTATACCCTACCCATAATGTCTGTATAACAGTTACATAGTAACATAGTATTGGAGGATGTATAAAGACATACGTCCATCTAGTCCAACCTTTATACCCTACCCATAATGTCTGTATAACAGTTACATAGTAACATAGTATCTTCCCTTCCATCCAATCCCTTTCCCCTCCATCCAACACCATTTAATTCATTCCCCTTCCATCTAATCCCCTTCACTGTCCATTCAATCTGTCTCTTACTCCTCCCAATCTCCCTCTATTGAATCTGCCCCTCTCTGTCCATTCTGTGCCCTCCTCTTTCCATTCTTTTCCAAACTGTCAAAGTAAACCAGTCCATCAGTAGAATGTATCCGTCTCTCCATTCTGCTTTCTGTAATAAAAACTTAAAGTTTGTCTTATTATGTTGGAAGAGGAAGGGAGAGAGTTTATCCTGAGAAATAAGAGAACAATCTGTGACTTTGTACACAAGGCGAGCGATAGAAATGTCACAGCAGATGGTAATAAACTACCCATATTAGCTGGCGTTTGACTGTTAGATTGCACTTTGCAGACGCGGAATCACCAGCAGTCACATCCTAATGGCCAGTAGGCAGCTCCCACAGTGCAGATCTTGGGGAATGAACGTATTTAACATTGTTCCAGGTCAGGAGCAATAAACAATTATGTAAAACATAAAATAACAAGTCTCTTTATGTTTCCCGTGAACATGTAAAATGTCGCCCTCCCCTCACCCTCTCATGACATCATAATCCTTCTAGTTCCATTGTCGCAACTCTTCTTAGGGAAACAATATGGGGAGAGTGGGAATCAGACCTCATTAAAGGGCAAGTTCACCCCTAAAATTAAAAATGGATTTAGGTTATTTAGGTTATTTAAAAAAAATCTGAGATGTAAGACTAACCTTTAAATGCTGCTCGATGTCTTGTGACCTCTCTTTCTGCTTCCTGGTTTTTCCAGTTAGTACCTGTCAGTCATCAATGTAACAGATGTTATTCCCCTGGTTGGCACCTTGTTAAAGAGCTTGAAGAGCTATGAAGATGCCACCTAGAGACTAGACTGAAGGTCTCCCCTACTGGTGAGTTTGGGTACTAGTTTTTTTTCCAGGTTGGAGACATTTGGTTGCACATTGATTGACAGTTTATTTCCCATCGTTTTTAGGTCACAGCCCATGGCGAGTATCCCATGGATCTGGGAGAAGTTTAATTCATCTCAATTCGTTTTTATTGTCCCTCTATAGGAAACGTCTGATTACAGTGAAATACGGGGAGCCGTGAATCATTATCCTGTGGGTGTAAAATCTTTATTTATTCACACCAAGGATTCACCTGGCTACAGATACATGGTTCAGTCATTAAACAAGTAGGATTTGTAGGTATGCCAAAGGTCTGTTATATGTAGTGATGTCACCAATGAATCCATTTAATAGAAAACAATCATTTATAGTATCTGTAAAGTTAAGGCTTGGGACATCCTAGTCCAATTTACATTTACTAAATTAAAAAGTGGCAACCTGTATATACTGAATAACATATAATATGTTATATAATGTTATGTATGTTATATAGTATGTTATAATATGTTCTAATATGTTATATAATGTTATATATGTTATATATGTTCTAATATGTACTAATATGTTATATAATGTTATATATGTTATATAATATGTTCTAATATGTTCTAATATGTTATATAATGTTATATATGTTATATAATATGTTATATAATATGTTATATAATGTTATATATGTTATATAATATGTTATATATATGTTATATAATGTTATATATGTTATATAATATGTTATATATGTTATATAATGGTATATATGTTATATAATATGTTATATATATGTTATATAATGTTATATATGTTATATAATATGTTATATAGGTTTAGATTAATATGAATTCAGTGTGATTCATGTTTCATATATACAGAATTGCCACTTTTAATTTATTATTTTATAGATTTCTGTATTGGTTCTGTCAGTCAGGAACCTTCCTTTTCTCCTGAGTAGGAGAACCTCAGGGCTTCTGAGTAGGGTTTTAGATATATACTTTCCTTTTCTTTAAATTCCTTTACCAAGGTACAGCGATAGAAACCATTGTAACATTTAGTGCCCGAATTGTGAAGGTTCTCATCCATCCAGGTCTGTGGTATATCTGTAATATACAAACAGTCCCCCCCTAGAAAAAGATATCAATGCACATTTAGCCCATACAATATCATATATCTGCACACTGGCATACATTATAAACATAGAAAAGATAATCAATGCACATTCCTGGCCCCATACAAATCATTATCTGCACACTGGCATACATTATAAACATAGAAAATATATCAATGCACATTCCTAGGCCCATACAATATCATATATCTGCACACTGGCATACATTATAAACATAGAAAAGATAATCAATGCACATTCCTGGGCCCCATACAATATCTATATCCTGCACACTGGCACTATTAAACATAAACATAGAAAAGATAATCAATGCACATTCCTAGGCCCCATACAATATCATATTATCTGCACACTGGCATAATTATAAACATAGAAAAGATAATCAATGCACATTCCGGGTCCCATACAATATCATATTATCTGCACACTGGCATACATTATAACTAAGAAAGAATAATCAATGCACCTTTCCTAGGCCCCATACAATATCATATATTCTGCACATGGCATACATTATAAACTAGAAAAATAATCAATGCACATCCTGGGCCCATACAATATCATATTATCTGCACACTGGCATACATTATAAACATAGAAAAGATAATCAATGCACATTCCTGGGCCATACAATATCATATTATCTGCACACTGGCATACATTATAAACATAGAAAAGATAATCAATGCACATTCCTGGGCCCCATACAATATCATATTATCTGCCACACTGGCATACATTATAAACATAGAGAAAGATAATCAATGCACATTCCTGGGCCCCATTAATTACATATTATCTGCACACTGGCATACATTATAAACATAGAAAAGATAATCAATGAACATTCCTGGGCCCCATACAATATCAATATCTGCACACTGGCATACATTATAAACATAGAAAAGATAATCAATGCACATTCCTGGGCCCCATACATATCATATTATCTGCACACTGGCATTACATTATAAACATAGAAAAGATAATCAATGCACATTCCGGGCCCATACAATATCATATTATTCGCACCACTGGCATACATATAAACATAAAAAATAATCAATGCACATTCCTAGGCCCCATACAATAATCATTATCTGCACACTGGCATACCATTATAAACATAGAAAGATAATCAATGCATTCATGGGCCACATACAATACCTATTATCTGCACACTGGCATACATTATAAACATGAAAAATATACAATGCACATTCCTAGGCCCCATACAATATCATATTATCTGCACACTGGCATACATTATAAACATAGAAAAGATAATCAATGCACATTCCTGGCCCCATACAATATCATATTATCTGCACACTGGCATACATTATAAACATAGAAAAGATAATCAATGCACATCCGAGGCCCCATACAATATATATTTATCTGCACACTGGCATACATTATAAACATAGAAAAGATATCATGCACATTCCTAGGCCCCATACAAATATATTATCTGCACATGGCATACATTATAAACATAGAAAGATAATCAATGCACATTCGGCCCCATACAATATCATATATGCACACTGGCATACATTATAAACATAGAAAAGATAATCAATGCACATTCCTAGGCCCCATAACAATATCATATTATCTGCACACTGGCATACATTATAAACATAGAAAAGATAATCAATGCCACATTCCTGGGACCCATACAATATCACTATTATCTGCACACTGGCATACATTAAAACATAGAAAAGATAATCAATGCACATTCCTGGGCCCCAACAATTCATATTATCTGCACACTGGCATACATTATAAACATAGAAAAGATATCAATGCACATTCATGGGCCCATACATATCATATTATCTGCACACTGGCATACATTATAAACATAGAAAAGATAATCACATGCACATTCCTAGCCCCATACAATATATATTTATCTGCACACATGGCATACATTATAAACATAGAAAAGATAATCAATGCACATTCCTAGGCCCCATACAATATCATATATCTGCACACTGGCATACATTATAAACATAGAAAAGATAATCAATGCACATTCCAGGCCCCATACAATATCATATTATCTGCACACTGGCATACATTATAAACATAGAAAAGATAATCAATGCACATCCTAGGCCCCATACAATATCATATTATCTGCACACTGGCATACATTAAACAATAGAAAGATAATCAATGCACATTCCTGGGCCCCATACAATATCATATTATCTGCACACTGGCATACATTATAAACATAGAAAAGATAATCAATGCACATTCCTGGGCCCATACAATATCATATATCTGCACACTCATAATTATAAACATAGAAAAAGAATCAATGCACATTTCCCTGGGCCCCATACAATATCATATTATCTGCACACTGACATACTTATAACATAGAAAAGATAATCAATGCACATTCCTGGGCCCATACAATATCATATTATCTGCACAATGGCATACATTATAAACATAGAAAAGATAATCATGCACATTCCTGGGCCCCATACAATATCATATTATTGCACACTGGCATACATTATAACATAGAAAAGATAATCATGCATTCCGGGCCCCATACAATATCATATTATCTGCACACTGGCATACATTATAACAATAGAAAAGATAATCAATGCAAATTCCTAGGCCCCATACAATATCATATTATTCTCACACTGGCATACATTATAAATAGAAAAGAAATCAATGCACATTCCTAGGCCCATACAATATCATATTATCTGCACACTGGCATACATTATAAACATAGAAAAGATAATCAATGCACATTCCTAGGGCCCATACAATTCATATTATCTGCACACTGGCATACATTATAAAATAGAAAAGTAATCAATGCACATTCCTGGGCCCCATACAATATCATATTATCTGCACACTGGCATACTTTATAAACATAGAAAAGATAATCAATGCACATTCCTAGGCCCCATACAAATATCAATTATCTGCACACTGGCATACATTATAAACATAGAAAAAGAATCAATGCACATTCCGGGCCCCAACAATATCATATTATCTGCACCTGGCATACATATAAACATAGAAAAGATAATCAATGCACATTCCTAGGCCCCATACAATATCATATTATCTACACAAGGCATTATTAAAACATAGAAAAGATAATCAATGCACATTCCTGGCCCCATACAATATCATATTTGCACACTGGCATACATTATAAACATAGAAAAGATAATCAATGCACATTCCTGGCCCCATACAATATCATATTATCTGTACACTGCATACATTAAAACATAGAAAAGATAATCAATGCACATTCCTAGGCCCCATACAATATCATATTATCTGCACACTGGCATACATTATAAAACATAGAAAAGATAATCAATGCACATTCCTGGGCCCATACAAATTATATTATCTGACACACTGGCATACATTATAAACAAGAAAAGATAATCAATGCACATTCCTAGGCCCCATACAATATCATATTATCTGCACACTGGCATACATTATAAACATAGAAAAGATAATCAATGCACATTCCTAGGCCCCATACAATATCATATTATCTGACACGGCATACATTATAACATAGAAAAGATAATCAATGCACATTCCTGGGCCCATACAATATCATATTATCTGCACACTGGCATACATTATAAACATAGAAAAGATACAATGCACATTCCTGGGCCCCATACAATATCATATTATCTGCACACTGGCATACTATTAAACATAGAAAAGATAATCAATGCACATTCCTGGGCCCATACAATATCATATTATCTGCACACTGGCACATATATAACATAGAAAAGATAATCAATGCACATTCTGGCGCCCATACAATATCATATTATCGCACACTGCATACATTATAAACATAGAAAAGATATATCATGCACATTCCTAGGCCCCATACAATATCATATTATACTCACACTGGCATACATTATAAACATAGAAAAAGATAATCAATGCACATTCCTGGGCCCCATACAAATCATATTATCTGCACACTGGCATACATTTATAACATAGAAAAGATAATCAATGCACATTCCTGGGCCCCATACAATATCAATATATTGCAACGATACATTATAAACATAGAAAAGATAATCAATGCACATTCCTAGGCCCCATACAATATCATATTATCTGCACACATGGCATACATTATAAACAATAAAGAAAGTAATCAATGCACAATTCCTGGGCCCCATACAATATCTATATTATCTGCACACTGACATACATTAAAAACATAGAAAAGATAATCAATGCACATTCCTGGCCCCATACAATATCATATTATCTGCACACTGGCATACTTATAAACATAGAAAAGATAATCAATGCACATTCCTGGGCCCATACAATATCATATTATCGAACATGGCAATACATTATAAACATAGAAAAGATAATCAATGCACATTCCTGGGCCCATACAATATCATATTATCTGCACACTGGCATACATTATAACATAGAAAAGATAATCAATGCACATTCCTGGGCCCCATACAATATCATTTATCTGCACACTGACATACATTATAAACATAGAAAAGATAATCAATGCACATTCCTAGGCCCATAACATAATAATTATCTGCACACTGGCATACATTATAAACATAGAAAAGATAATCAATGCACATTCCTAGGCCCCATACAATATCATATTATCTGCACATGGCATTACATTATAAACATAGAAAAGTAATCAATTCACATTCCTAGGCCCCATACAATATCATATTATCTGCACACTGGCATACATATAAACATAGAAAAGATAATCAATGCACATTCCTAGGCCATACAATATCATATATCTGCACACTGGCAACATTATAAACATAGAAAAGATAATCAATGCACATTCCGGCCCATACAATATTATTATCTGCACACTGGATACATATAAACATAGAAAAGATAATCAATGCACATCCTAGGCCCCATACAATATCATACATTATACTAGACCAACAACTGGCATCACTCTATACAAAAACATAGAAAAGATAATCAATGGCACATTCCTAGGGCCCCATACAATATTCATATTATCTGCACACTGGCATTACATTTTATAAACATAGAAAAGATAATCAATGCACATTCCTAGGGCCCCATACAAATATTTAATATTATCTGCACACTGGCATACATTATAAAAACATAGAAAGAGATAATCAAGCACATTCCTAGGCCCCATACAATATCATATATCTGCAACACTGGGACATACATTTAAACATAGAAAAAGATAATCAATGCACATTCTAGGCCCCATACAATTCAATATATCGACCACACTGGGCATACATTATAAACATAGAAAAGAGAAATCAATGCACATTCCTAGGCCCCATACAAATTCATAATTATCTGCACAACTGGCATACATTTATAATCATAGAAAAAGATAATCAATGCACATTCCTGGGCCCCATAAATATCATATATCTGACACTGGCAACATTATAAAACATAGAAAAGATAATCAATGCACATTCCTAGGGCCCATTACAATCATATTATCTGCACACTGGCATTCATTATTAAAAATAGAAAAGATAACATGCACATTCCTGGGCCCCATACAATAATCATAATGTTTCTGCACACATGGCAGACATTATAAAATAGAAATGTAATCAATGCAAATTCCTGGGCCCCATACAATATCATATTAATGCACACTGGAATACATTATAAACATAGAAAAGATAATCAATGCACAATTCCTGGGGCCCATACAATATCATATTATCGATGCACAACTGGCAATACATTAAAACATAGAAAAGATAATCAAGCAACATTCCTAGGCCCCATACAATTCATATTATCTGCACATCGGACATACATTGTACATAGAAAAGATAATCAATGCACATTCATGAGGCCCATAATATCATATTATCTGCACACTGACATACATTATAACATAGAAAAGATAATCAATGCACTTCCTAGGGGCCCATACAATATCATATTATCTGCACACTGGCATACATTATAAAACATAGAAAAGATAATCCAATGCACATTCAGGCCCCATTACAATATCATATTATCTGCACACTGGCATACATTATCAACATAGAAAAGATAATCAATGCACATTCCGGGGCCCCAACAATATCATATTATCGACACACGACATAACATGATAAAACATAGAAAAGATAATCCATGCACATTCCTAGGCCACATACTATATCATATTATCTGCACACTGACATACATTATAAACATAGAAAAGATAATCAATGCACATTCCTAGGCCCCATACAATATCATATTATCTGCACACTGGCATACATTATAAACATAGAAAAGATAATCCATGCACATTCCTAGGCCACATACTATATCATATTATCTGCACACTGGCATACTTTATAAACAAAGGGGTTTTATTATACATTACTGTGATCACATGAATGAAAAGCCTTCCAACCATGTCAAGGTAACCCCAGTCTGGAAGGTCCTAACGTCTCACCTTTATTACTTCAATTACTATTAGCAAACTTTCGCTAAATGTCGATGTAGATTAGCCTAATTGGAGTGCTCCCAGATTGTCCGTCATTCCTGATCGATCGGAGTGCCGACTACTTGGAACTGACTTATAAAATTAAGGAATATTCCTTTAATTCATAAACTCCCCAAATCACTGTAAGATAAATAAGCAAATCAAGAAAACATACAATCCTAGAATTATACCATACACTTCAAATCACCATTCCTTTATATACATATAAATATAAATCTGTGCAATCTTAGCAAAGGATAAAAATGTGTAGAAAAAAAGTTGTAAAGAAAGATCAACAGGGGTTTAGTCTTCCAGAACCAAGTGTATAAGGAGTCCACGTCCCTTACCCATCCAGCTTCTACTCTCCGCAGTAAGGAATGTATGGCATACTTGTATGTCTACTTGATTGACTTATTTGTTGTCAAGTGACGGTGATTGTGGGAGCTTATGTCTTAAAGGAATATGCCTTAAATATATAACCATATACCTGAGGAAGGGGGCTAGTCCTCCCGAAACGTTGTTTAATGTTCTTTGCACAATAAAGGTGTGTATTATTTGCAAGTAGTGTGCTCCCCTCATCTTCTTTGTTTGGACTTAAATATATAACTCAGCTTTATTTTGATGTATACGCATTTGATAGCTGGTCCCATCCTATGTGCCAGAATTAAGAGCCCATTCTGGAGGATACTTGGGAATAGAGACAAGATAACCCTCATTGTATGCATTCAGGGAGATTCAATCAAAGTTCTTATCGTTAAAAATGGTGCTAATTTTGCCCCAACCAATCAGATCTTATTTAACCTTTGAAAGCTAACATCTGATTGGTTGGGGCAAAATTAGCACCATTTTTAACGATAAGAACTTTTATTGAATCTCCTTGATAGTCTTCAGAATTTAAACATGGGATGGAATTAAAAAGAAGTTCAATAACTTGTATTATGGCCAATGGTGATCACACACACACACACAAACCAAGAGCCAATAAGATTTGTGATTCATGCTGAATGATTTCATCTAGGCCAACCATATTTTGACGTTGAGATTATGCTGATTTCATAGTGCTATTATGCTCGTGTATGCTGATTTCATAGTGCTATTATGCTCGTGTATGCTGATTTCATAATGCTATTATGCTCGTGTATGCTGATTTCATAGTGCTATTATGCTCGTGTATGCTGATTTCATAGTGCTATATGCTCGTGTATGCTGATTTCATATGCTATTATGCTGTGTATGCTGATTTCATAGTGCTATTAGCTGTGTATGCTGATTTCATAATGCTATTATGCTGTGTATGCTGTTTCATAGTGATATGCTCGTGTATGCTGATTCATAGTGCTATTATGCTCGTGTATGCTGATTTCATAGTGCTATTATGCTCTGTTGTATGCTGATTTAAGTGCTATTATGCTCGTGTATGCTGATTTCATAATGCTATTATGCTCGGGTATGTGATTTCATAGTGCTATTATGCTCGTGTATTGATTTCTAGTGCTATTAGCTGTGTATGCTGATTTATAGTGCTATTATGCTCGTGTATGCTGATTTCATAGTGCATTATGCTCGTGTATGCTGATTTCATAATGCTATTATGTCGTGTATTGCTGATTTCATAGTGCTATTATGTCGTGTATGCTGATTTCTGTGCTATTATGCTCGTGTATGCTGATTTCATAATCTATTATGCTCGTGTATGCTGATTTAATAGTGCTATTATGCCTTGTATGCTGATTTCATAGTGCTATTATGCTCGTGTATGCTGATTTCATGTGCTATTTGCTCGTGTATGCTGTTTCATAGTGCTATTATGCTGTGTATGCTGATTTCATAATGCTATTATGCTCGTGTATGCTGATTTCATAGTGCTATTATGCTCGTGTATGTGATTTCATAGTGCTTATGCTCGGTATGCTGATTCATAGTGCTATTATGCTCGTGATGCTGATTTCAGTGTATATGCTGTGCTATGTGATTCATAGTGCTATTATGCTCCGTGTATGCTGATTTCATGTGCTATTATGCTCGTGTATGCTGATTCATAGTGCTATATGCCGTGTATGCTGATTTCATATGTATTATGCTCGTGTATGCTGATTTCATAATGCTATTATGCTCGTGTATGCTGATTTTTCATAGTGCTATTATGCTGTGGTATGCTGATTTCATAGTGTATTATGCTCGTGTATGCTGATTTCATAATGCTATTATGTCGGTATGCTGATTTCATATGCTATTATGCTCGTGTATGCTGATTTATAGCTATTATGCTGTTGTATGCTGATTTCATAATGCTATTAGCTGTGTTGTATGCTGATTTCATAGTGCTATTATGCTCTGTATGCTGATTTCATAGTGCTATTATGCTCGTGTATGCTGATTTCATAGTGCTATTATGCTCGTGTATGCTGATTTCATAGTGCTATTATGCTCGTGTATGCTGATTTCATATGCATTAGCCTGTGTATGCGATTAGTTATATGCTCGGTTGCTGATTTCATAGTGCTATTATGCTCTGTATGCTGTTTCATAGTGCTATTATGCTGTGTATGCTGATTTCAAATGCTATTATGCTCGTGTATGCTGATTTCATAGTGCTATTATGCTCGTTGTATGCTGATTCATAATGTATTATGCTCGTGTATGCTGATTCATATGCTATTATGCTCGGTATGCTGATTTCATAATGCTTACTCGTGTATGCTGATTTCATAATGCTATTATGCTGTGTATGCTGATTTCATAGTGCTATTATGCTCGTGTATGCTGATTTCATAATGCTATTTGCTCGTGTATGCTGATTCATAATGTGCTATTATGCTCGTGTATGCTGATTTCATAGTGCTATTATGCTCGTGTATGCTGATTTCATAGTGCTATTATGCTATGTATGCTGATTTCATAGTGCTATTATGCTCGTGTATGCTGATTTCATAATGCTATTATGCTTGTGTATGCTGATTTCATAATGCTATTATGCTCGTGTATGCTGATTTCATAGTGCTATTATGCTTGTGTATGCTGATTTCTATGCTATTATGCTGTGTATGCTGATTTCATAGTGCTCAAATTCCCTACTTAGAAGTCGTCTTTCTATTGAGAAACGTTACGATTCTCATCTTGATACCAGTGTTAGACCAAGTACAATAGTGGCCCCCAAAGGGCTCTTTTATAGTAACACTAATGGCGTTTACTAAATTCCCATCTGTCTCTTTAAATAAATGTATTTGAATTTCTCGCTCTTCTTCCTTTGATTTTAATAGTTCACCGCGCGTATTTCTCATAAGGAAAATCTGCTGCCTCAGCAGCGCCCGAGACGTCGAAAATTAACATTTATTTTACAGGCAACATCTATAAGCCCCTTTTACTTAGAAGTCGAAAAAGTTTTTTTCTTTTTTTTTAATTTAATTTCTAACATCGTCTTATGACGGGAGTTTACGTTCTACGGCTAAAATAAAAATGTAAAAAAAAAACCTTTTAAAGAAAATGTCGAGTTTCCCTACAAAGTGGCTTAGAGTCTTTCGCTCTAAATCAGCCTTCAATATTCCGCTACTGCGGCTTTGGAAAACGCTGAGTCTACGGATTTTTTTTTTTCCTTATGAAAAACATGTGCATTCACCTATTAAAGATCAGAAAAAAATAATACAAAACCCGCTCATTGTGTGAATGGAATCTCAAGTTCCTGACAGAGGATTCGCGTGGAACTGATTACGCTCAAAGACCTGAAAACAAGTTTTAATTCGACCCCCTAAACCTTCCTTCCAAGGTTCCCGGCAGGGAAGGAACATAAAAAAAGCTGCGATAACCTAAATAGAAAGAGATCACGCGGCTTTAAAGAAGGGGGAACAGGATGGGACCGTCAGAGACAAGGAACAGCCGTGGATTAGATCTAAAGGCTACGTTATAATTAATAGGATTCTAAATAGTCATTTCTAACCGTCTGAGATTAAAGAACCTTTAAGTCAGCAGAAACATTGTAACAAAGGACAATGATCAGTATCCTGAAAAGGAGACCGGCTGGAGGCTGGAGGTTTCTGGAGTTTCAGCAGAACAATGAGAGTCTTAAATAAGAAGGGAAATCAGTTCAATGTTGGCATCAAAAATGGCAAAGGAAATCCCCCACTATCTCTCTCGGGGTCAATCACTGTGATTGGTCCACGGACAAAGGATTCCTAATGTTAAACTTAGCGATATCTTAAAAGGGAAGTTCAGCACAAATACATATTTTCTCATTCATTTCAGTGACCATAATCTGCCCATCCAGTGATTTCTCTCTGTGGATAAATAAATGTTACTGATATATATATATCTCCCTATATAAAGTATATATAAAGTATATATATCTCCCTATATAAAGTATATATATCTCCCTATATAAAGTATATATATCTCTGTATACAATCCAACACACATCTATTGTGTATACAATCCAACACACACCTATTGTGTATACAATCCAACACACACCTATTGTGTATACAATCCAACACACATCTATTGTGTATACAATCCAACACACATCTATTGTGTATACAATCCAACACACATCTATTGTGTATACAATCCAACACACTAGATGTAATCTTATATACTAACAACTTAGTGTGACACTAGATGTTATCTTATATACTAACAACTTAGTGTGACACTAGATGTTATCTTATATACTAACAACTTAGTGTGACACTAGATGCAATCTTATATACTGGGGTTCTTTCCCTTTAAAGTCTTAAAGGGATGTGGTAGTGGATTTAGAGAGCGGCACTGTACTCTAATACATTTCTTTATTCTAAAAACTACAGATTTCGCTGCAATTACATTTTGCTCCGCGGCATCTGTCAGCCCATTGGTACATTTCATGTTCTATGACGGGTTGGAATGGGATATTTTTAATTTCTTTCTAGCAGCAGGTGAAATTCTGTTTCTAGGTTAACATCAGCAATGCCAGAGGTCTAATGTAATGTAATGTAATGCAGGAAGCCATTTAATTAACTTCAAGTCGTACCACTGAGACCTTTTTCTCTGATAAGCTCCGTTTAAAGGGGAACTGCTTTTTTAAAATTTTTTGGGGGGTGCCACCAGTTTTGATATGGAGTCAATACTAGGGATGGCCGGTTCGCGGATCCGAACCCGGATCCGCTGCGGATTTATCCAGTTCGCGATCAGCGGATTTTTACGGATTTTCCGCCTTCCGAACTGCGGATTTCTCGTATTTTCAAAATTATGAAAATGTGTGAAAATACGTATTTTCGAAATGACGAAGATTTCTCGTATTTTTTATTTTAATGGGAATTTTCCCGAAAATTTGCGGTTCCTCGAGCGGACCGGATTTTGCGAAGTTCAGACATCTCTAGTCATTACTAAGTGTGCAGTTCAGGGGAAAGCAACTCGTGTAACTGTTATGTTTAATGTCGGATATCTTTTTAAAGGTGAACTAAACTTGAGATGAAAATGAACTTAAAGGACACGTAAAGGCTAGAAACAATCAAACAGGGAATTGTGCATTATAAGCTGAATCTATTATGTTCCATTTGCATGGTTATCCCAATCTATTGTTCGCACGAGATGATATTTTGGTTGCGAATTCACTGAGTGGGTGAATAACATGAGCTAGGCGGGACGCTGATAGGCCACGCCTATGGCAGGTTCCACGTACAGGTATTTTGGGGGGTAAACTCAATATCTATCTTGTACTGGGTTAAGCCCCAACTGGCAGTAAAGGGGTTAAAAGCTCTGCAGCCATATTGATCGCACAAAGTATTTGATGTAAGATAATAGATCCTCGCGCGGACAGGATAATCTATAGGACGGATGATTTTCCTGGCAGAGATTCAGCCGTCACTAGAGCGGCACTTGATGTAGAACAAGGAATCTTCCGCCCCATTAGACCTCAACCATAACTGTCATTACTGCAAGCGTTGGACATATCCCAACATCTCACCCCGTCTATGTGTCGGAGGGATTGCAAATGGCATCACTATTAAAAGCTGATCGATTCATTGGTATGAAATGGGAGGGGGAGATCGCTAAACGAACGCTGTTTTAAATGAGCGTGATGCTAAAAGAAGGCGGAGTTTACGGAAATACCTTTCAAGTTGTAAGTCAGGGGCGTGGTTATGTGTAAGGAGGTGTGGTTACATAAAGTATTAAAATGTAATAATAGTTATAATAATAAAATAGAGAAAGAAGTTATGTAGCTTAGGGAAAGGGGGGGGGGGCAAAAGGAGCAAAAAGCCCTCCACTGCACATACAAATGGATCAGAGACTTCTTATAATAGAAGATATCTTTCAGTCTCATGCTATATGAATAGCATTGCCCACAAAATCTAAGAAACAAGAAGCAATTTCTTACTCCCAGGTTCCCCAGAGTAATGGGCGGAGATATGCAAAATGATCTTTTATGTCCTATGGCTAATGCATGTGTCCAGAACTGCTGGCTTAAAAATGACATGCAATACAGCCTATGGAATAGAGCCAATCATCTGACCTGCAGACATGACATGTTTCAATCCTGTTATATCTCATTAGTGCAAGATACATATTCATGGCTCTATGGGGTAGGACTTGGATGTACAGTAGACAAGGCAGCTAGAAAGCTTAGGGAGAGGGGGGGGCAAAAGGAGCAAAAAGCCCCCAGATTTTGAGGGCAATGCTATTCATATAGCATGAGACTACAAGATGCCTTCTGTTATAAGAAGTTTCTGCTCCATTTTTATGCTCAGTTGAGGGCATTTTGTGCCTTTTGGCCCACCTCTCCTTAACCTATATAGCTGCTTTATCTATTGTGCTCCCAAGTCCTACCCCATAGAGCCATGAATCTGTATCTTGCACTGAGGAGATCTAACAAGATGGAAACATGTCATGTCTGTAGGTCAGATGATTGGCTCCATAGGCTACATTGCATGTTTGTCCCTTACTCTGGGGAACCTGGGAGTAAGAAATTACTTCTTGTTTCTTAGATTTTTTTGGGCAATGCTATTCATATAGCATGAGACTGCAAAATACCTTCTGTTATAAGAAGGTGCTGCTCCAATAATAATAGAAATATTATTAATAGTTATAATAATAAAATAGCAATATTAAGAATTATCGTTATAATAATAAAATAGTAATATAAATAATAATAGTTATAATGATAAAATAGTAGTTCCATATAACTATTGATATGGGCGTGGTTAGTCCCATGTAAGTATTCATATGGGCGCGGTTATTTTCGTGTAACTATTAATATGGGCATGGTTAGTTCCGTGTAACTATTGATATGGGCGCGGTTATTTCCATGTAACTATTGATATGGGCGTGGTTATTCCCATGTAACTATTTGATATGGGCGTGGTTAGTTCCATGTAACTATTGATATTAGTGTGGTTATTCCCATGTAACTATTGATATGGGCGTTGTTAGTTCCATGTAACTATTGATATGGGCGTGGGTATTCCCATGTAACTATTGATATTTGTGTGGTTATTCCCATGTAACTATTGAAATGGGCGTGGTTAGTTCCATGTAACTATTGATATGGGCTGGTTACGCCATGTAACTATTGATTGGCGTGGTTATTCATGGTACTATTGATATGGGCGTGGTTAGTTCCATGTAACTATTGATATGAGTGTGGTTATTCCCATGTAACTATTGATATGGCCGTGGTTAGTTCCATGTAACTGTTGATATGGGCGTGGTTATTTCCACGTAACTATTGATATGGGCGTGGTTATTTCCACGTAACTATTGATATGGGCGTGGTTATTCCCATGTAACTATTGATATGGGCGTGGTTAGTTCCATGTAACTATTGATATGAGTGTGGTTATTCCCATGTAACTATTGATATGGGCGTGGTTAGTTCCATGTAACTATTGATATGGGTGTGGTTATTCCCATGTAACTATTGATATGGCCGTGGTTAGTTCCATGTAACTATTGATATGGCCGTGGTTAGTTCCATGTAACTATTGATTCCATGTAACTATTGATATGGGCGTGGTTATTCCCATGTAACTATTGATATGGGCGTGGTTAGTTCCATGTAACTATTGATATTAGTGTGGTTATTCCCATGTAACTATTGATATGGGCGTTGTTAGTTCCATGTAACTATTGATATGGGCGTGGTTTATTTCCATGTTAACTATTGTATGAGCGTGGTTAGTTCATGTAACTATTGATATGAGCGTGGTTATTCCCATGTAACTATTGATATGAGCGTGGTTATTCCCATGTAACTATTGATATGGGCGTGGTTAGTTCCATGTACATTGATATGGGCGTGGTTTTCCCATGTAAACTATTGATATGGGCGTGGTTAGTTCCATGTAACTATTGATATGAGCGTGGTATTCCTGTACATTGATTGCGTGGTATCCATGTAACTATTGATATGGGCGTGGTTATTCCATGTAACTATTGATATGGGCGTGGTTATTCCCATGTAACTATTGATATGGGCGTGGTTAGTTCCATGTAACTATTGATATGAGTGTGGTTATTCCCATGTAACTATTGATATGGGCGTGGTTAGTTCCATGTAACTATTGAATGAGCGGGGTTATTCCCATGTAACTATTGATATGGGCGTGGTTAGTTCCATGTAACTATTGATATGGGCGTGGTTAGTTCCATGTAACTATTGATATGGGCGTGGTTATTCCCATGTAACTATTGATATGGGCGTGGTTAGTTCCATGTAACTATTGTATGAGTGTGGTTATTCCCATGTAACTATTGATATGGGTGTGGTTAGTTCCATGTAACTATTGATATGGGCATGGTTAGTCCCATGTAACTATTCATATGGGCGTGGTTATTTTCGTGTAACTATTAATATGGGCGTGGTTAGTTCCATGTAACTATTGATATGGGCGTGGTAAGTTCCATGTAACTATTGATATGAGCGTGGTTAGTTCCATGTAACTATTGATATGGGCGTGGTTAGTTTCCATGTAACTATTGATATGGGCGTGGTTGTTCCTGTTAACTATTGATATGAGCGTGGTTATATCCCA